>OX402055.1:19264541-19479541 GCA_947859365.1 Archips crataeganus
ACATCTTATTGTGATAATTGTGTTGTGAATAATTAAATTAGTAGGTAAAAGTAAAAATGCAGCAGTAGAAATGTCAAGCGAGGTAATTTGTGACCACGGTATGGCTAAAAAGCTATATATTTATTTACAACTCAGTTTGTAACTTAGCTAAAAAAATGGATTATTACAGAAATGGTGGTCTAAGAAGGGATTACTCTTCATTGGTGAGTTCTGTAATATATTGAAACCTATGAAAATACGATAAAACGTGTTTTATAGCGAGAGAAGCGTTAAAGTGACGACACCGATTATGGAAGGAAATTTACACGATAAGTATGTTTATCGTCGTCTAGTACCCATAGTACAAGCTTTGCTTAGTTTGGGACTAGGTCAATTTGTGTAAGATTGTCCCCTAATATTTTTTTTTATCATAGCGTTAGTTCTGTGGGTATAGGTTGTCGAGGATCGGGGTATAGCTTTGGTCGATCATGTATGAATTATGATCTCTCCGCATTTGATTTACGGTTGTTAAACGTATTTTTTGGTCACGTTTTCGCATAAAACCGGGATTTGTCTGACGTGTTGTGGCAGGACGCATCAGAACGGTATCGGTTGCATACACTTAATCTATGTCTATGGTCTACTATGGTCTTAATATGATATGGTATGGTATGGTTAATATGGTGGCTTTATAGTTGTCTGACGCAATGTGTCGTGATTACTTGTTTTTCTATCTCAAATATTATAAACAAGATGTTTTAAAATAAACCCTGAATATTTCAGATGGTACTTAAGTATAAGTTCTGACGCTTCACAACACTACACGTCAGACTAATGCGCGTCTTTCTGAATTTTTATCCAGTTGCTATAGAAAATATTTCAGATTATGTTTAAACAATAGACACATAATATACAGTAGCTTTGTTAGGCTTGATGATTTTTTAAGAATCGGTCGGTTTCAAAAATTTTGGCATTTTTAAAAACTCCTGTTACATATAACTGGTGGTAACCCTAGCGTTAGGCGCCGCTTGTTGCGCCAAGGGGCTACTACAAAATTCCAAGTGCGTATCGTGCCGTCCTTTTCACGCTTTTCTATAATACTATTAGCATGAACGGATCGGCACATTTGAAGTTCGAAAATCGAATTTCGTAGTAAAAGCTCAGGGTTGCCAAATAGCGTTTAAGTGTAACGAAACGAAAGGGGAAATCGGAAAGACGTTTCACGTTTTTATTAGCGATTAGATTTCCTGCAACAGTGCGAATTGAAACAGATAGCTAGGGAAAATTCGGCGGTGAAAAACATGCTGCAGAATGCTGTCATTTTATTTTGACATTTCTGGTGTTTTATCCGACTGTGCCGTTTTAGCCTAGTGATTTAACCTATGGCCTCTCAAGTAGAGGATCATCGTCATCATCGACATCATCATCATCATCATGGTCATAATCATTTCAGCCGTCCATTGTCGAACTTAGGTCTTACGGCAAATAGACCGGTCCTTGGCTATCCGCATCCAACGTGCTCCCGCAACCTTAACCAGGTCGTCGCTCCATCTTGTTGGCGGCCTACCTACACTGCGTCCTCCGGTCCGTAGACGTCACTAGAGAACCTTTTGCCAAGCAGAGGACCACAAACTTAAAGTTGGTTTTTTAGAATTCATGTGCGATGTTATATTACCGCGAGCTTTCAGGCGAAGGAAAATATCGCTAGGAAACCTACAGGACCTGCGAAGTAATTCAATGGTGTGTATGAAGTTTCCAATTCACACTGGGTTTGCGTGAGAACTACAGTCCGAGCCTTCTCATTATAGACCAGTGGGACGTGTGGGAGATGTAGCTTTATGTAATTGTTGAGGTTTGAGATTACTATTTTATAAATAGCTAAGGTAAATGTCCCAAGTGCTTGACGTCTACCGTCAAATGACACCCTGCTGTCACGTCTACAGCTGATGACAATTATTGGTGCAGTGTCCACTGACCAGCACTGTGGCTTTTTTTTTCGTGTAAAATCAGCAATATTCCGAGATAAAATAACCACAAATCCAAACGTTCTCCTTTTGTTTTTAGAGTGAAACTTAGAGCTTTATACAGCTGCGTAAATACCGACCGAACCCCCCTTTTATTGTTATGTTTTAGGGTGTACTTTAATACGAAAGTAATATGCATAAATTGTAGATATACGTATTTTTTCAAGCCTCTGAATGAAGCTCAAACGAGGAATCACGGTCGCGCGGCGTCAATTACTGCTGGTATACGGCATTTATACTGCGATACCAACTTTTTTAATCATGATTTTTAGGGTTGCGTTTTACCCTTTCTATTACTTTTTCAAAATGGCTTTCCGGAACCAATATCGGCTGTGTATTGGCATGATATATCGTAACTTGGTTGATTAAGGGTCAATCAGTAGAGATGGAAGATTGGTTTTGTGGATGCATAGGAAAAAATTGTGTCTAAACTCCTGACCAGTGGTGGTCTAAGGGTTTAACATGCAGCACGAAATGGTGAGGACCTGGGTTCTATTCCCAGCGCTGGTCTCTTTTTCTGAGTTTTCTGTTTCAGTTTGTATTTCGTGTGAAATATAGTAGAGATGCCTTAAAGGAATAAATAAATAAATATCTCGGGACAATTCACACCGATTAACATAGTACCAAAGTAAACAACGCTTGTGTTAGGGGTACTAGGCAACTGATAGATACATACTTAAATACGTTTTAAACACCCCAAGACCCGAGAGCAAACATTCGTATTTTTCATACAAATAATCTGGCCCGACGCGGGAATCGAACCCGGGACCTCATGCTTCGCAGTCCGGGTCTCTTAGGCCGTGGTCGCTTTCACCCGCCGCACGCGGCCGACAGCGGCCCGCCGCCCGCGGCGTCTGAATGGTGTGTTCGGGAATGCTCGGGAGTGGTCGTTTTCGCCCGCCGCGTGCGACGTCCCGAACGCGGCGGGCGAAAACGACCGCTCCCGAGCATTCCCGAACACACCATTCAGACGCCGCGGGCGGCGGGCCGCTGTCGGCCGCGTGCGGCGGGTGAAAGCGACCACGGCCTTACCACTAGGCCATATGGTCGCCGATAAAGAAATAAGTTTCACTTTGTACTTATACTCGTATGTAGCGTAACCCGTGGAGCGACCGATGGGTACAATTTGTCCCTCAATTTTCTTGTTCCATTCCTTGTCCTCATTCAAAAAGATTTGACTAAAGTCACACGTCCACGTGTGCTTCCAGTTTGAAGTTGTGTACCCATAGTGAGGCATAGTGGAGGCACGGACTCCTGAAAAAAGAGAAAGCAAGAGCGAGAGATTAACACATGTTCGACACAAAAATAAATATGTACCTACATTTGGCCGGATAAGAGATACAAATAAAAAACAGAGTAGTACAAACTCACTTTTAAGTTAAACTCGTGCATACCCTTTTACTCAATATTTTGTTTGATGGCACATTGAATCGGAAAATATTGACACAAAAACTAACCACTTTTTCAACCGACGAAAACAAAAGGAGGAGGTTCTCAATTCGACGTGTATATATATATTTTTTTTTTATGTATGATCACGCATAAGTTTTTACAGAGTCGTCCGATTTTGATGATTCTTTTTTTGTTGGAAAGCGTATACCCCAAGGGTGGTCCCATTTCAATTTGGAAATAATATTCCTACCCTAAGGGTAGGAAAACAGGGGATGATTGATTGTTCAGTTACCGATTGTACTATATGACCACGCATAACTTATTACAGAGTAGTCGGATTTTGATGATTCTTTTTTTATTGGAAAGCGTATACCTCAAGGGTGGTCCCATGTAAATTTGGAAATAGTATTCCTACTCTAAGGGTAGGAAAACAGGGGATGATTGACTAACTTTTTACAGAGAAGTCTGATTTTCATAATTCTTTTTTATTGGATAGGGTATACCTTGAAGTTGTTATTATATAAATTTGGAAAAAAAAAATACCCCAAGGATGGGAAAAAAGTATAAAATAAAAACTTTTTAACAAAAAATTAAACCGCCGAAAAAACTGAAAAGCAAAAAATAATACCTTTTTTTTTACCTTAATCTAGGTACCAGTTTGAAGTCGGTGCCTCAGCACGAGCCAGGAGGAGTAATAGAAGCCAATCAGGTAGAAGATTATAGGTCCACTCCTCCTGGCTAGTGCTGAGGCACCGACTTCAAACTGGTACCTAGATTAAGGTCAAACAAAAAAGGTATTATTTTTTGCTTTTCAGTTTTTTCGGCGGTTTAATTTTTTGTTAAAAAGTTTTTTCCAGTTTCCTTTAGCAAAAAGAATGACGATTCCGCAAAAAAAGCAAAAATGAAGCGAAGCTAGTTTTTTGCGAGACGCAAAGACCGCTGTTTTCCCTCGTCACTCTCGCATTGACAAGCGCCTCTGCAAATTTATAGGAAAATACGAGTTTTCACATTCAAAGCACTTACAGTACTCGTTCAGGTTTGCAGGTCGGTTTTTTGTTTCGTAATTTGTAAGCTTTTTTATGTATTACTAAGAAAATTGTCGATATAGTCCGTTTTGGTCTATCATTCAAATGAAATTATATGTTTATTCCGCCAGAAAAAGGGTAGGGTAGTAGTAGTAGTAGTAGTAGTAATAGAAATAAACGGACAGAAAACACTGCTTAGTCCGACTAAATGGGACTTAACGAACAAAATTATCCGTTTAGTTCCACTAGTAGAGCTAAACGGAATGACTGCATTTAGGCAACCCCCGCCTCTTGTCGACGGAGACCCGCTTCGCAGGGCTCCTAGATCTGGGCGGTCTGCCCTTCGGGCATCTGAAGATACCTAACGAACCTTATCTACCTATACGTATTAATGTGTAAAAATTATCTAACCAGCCCTATATTGTGCCAGAAGTATTGGGACTAAACGGATTATTTCGTCCGTTTAGTCCTATTATAATTCGTGCCAGAAGTAGTAGGTCTAAATGGATTATTTCGTCCGTCATATTAGTAGGTCTGAATGGCAGACCAAAACGGACTATACGAAATTGTCGATTACCCTTGCCGACTGCCGATATACCCTTCAATTATTTATTTTTCGAAATAATATGGTGCAAAACTATCTGATGATGGATATTTATTCTATCCCAGTCCTTTTAAAATTGTGGTGAACAAAAATGTTTTCATTATGTTAATCGATGTTCAGTGAAGCGCTACAAAAGCGAGACAACATCCTAAATAAAAATACGAGAGATTCGATATGAAAAACCTTTCCAGGAGTATCCAGTCACATTAACTGTACCATTTGCTAATTATAAATTCCGAAAAACTCAGAGGTGCGAGCTAAGGCTCGAACCCACGACCCTCTGCTTGAGAGGCCATAGGTCAAACCACTACTATAGAGCCTTAATATTAGCGGTTATAATTAATAATTATACTTACATTTAGTACGTCACGTAAATTTTAAATCATTGAATCTGTCACATTTTTTCGCAGTATTTTTCCGACCCAGGAACACCTTTTGTTGAAAAAGTAGAGCGAGGCTAAATCAAGTGATCACTTATTTTTGGGACAAAGTCCCATTTGTTAGACTTAGCGGAGTGTCCGGTGTCCAAGAGCGATGCCAAGTGTCCGTGCGACTCGGATATCCTTGGTTTTTATACTAAGTGTTGGCGACTGGTTGGTTTAAAACCTCTTTCTTATTATTTATGATTGTTTTACCAATACTCCAGATTTAAAATCCACTGGAACCCGTCTGACAGGGACGAAATCAGTTGCTCTGTCAGACGGGTTGTGCTTGCATCTGATTGCTTTAATTTAATTATTATTTTTGAATAACTACAATAATACAGCTAAAAGATTACAACAAACCATAAACATAAACATGAATGTAGTTGCTACAGAAAAGGACACTCCCTCACCATGTGTCATGGCACGCGGCGCCACTACGCTGATTTTCAGTGGGTCCACAATAACTTATTAAATACAAATTAAAATATATAATGTATTACGACCGCTTTAGCCTAGTTGGCAGTGACCCTGCCTACGAAGCAAGAGGTCCTGGGTTCAAATCCCGGTAAGGGCATTTATTTGTGTGATGAGCACGAATATTTGATCCTGAGTTATGGATGTTTTCTATGTATTTAAGTATTTATTTATCTATATAAGTATGTTTATCCGTTGCTTAGTACCCATAACACAAGCTTTGCTAAGCTTACTTTGGGACTAGGTCAATTGGTGTGAATTGTCCCGTGATATTTATTTATTTATTTATTTATTATATATATAAAAAAAATATTATGCAACTCAGCACTTCCCTTCCATAATACTGTTAGTCATAAAGTAATGTTGGACATAGTGATCATGTTCTCTGAAACCGTAAAATTTTCAGAAGCTTTGAAGTGGTCATCTTGTAGAACTCTATAGGTTAGGTTTGTCCAGAACAATCCAGAACTAATAAACTAATAGATTCAAAGAAAAAAGAGTTATGGCAAATGATTATTATGGTAAACATGATATGGATTTAAATATTTATGGATTCCGATATAGACCAGTTATTATTACATTTGAGACTTATCACGGCAATAAACTAAGCTTCAACACATTCAGAGGTGGCGATGAATATTAGTTCAGGAAACAATTTACCGAGATCTTTTTTGATTCGAGTGCATACTGCACTATAAATCCGTCAGAAATATTATCTTAGTTTTAATGGAATAACGTGACACTATTTCATTGCACGGCAATATCCAGTAAATCGTGATCGTGAAAAACTATAATATCATGAACCAGTTTTTGTCCGCGACTTCGTACGCGCAGAATACAAATTTGTGGCAAATCTTCATCTCTTTCATTGAATAAATAATAAAACAGTCTGGTGAAAATCCATTATTATCACCATCGATATCAGTTAGTTATATGTGCCGTTTTCCCCTTATCCCGTGAGAATTCCAAAATCCAGAAATCGGTTTTCTACTGTCATGATACATTCTACAAGTATGCCAAATTTGGAGAGTAATAATTATAGTTTTTTTCCTTATCCCGCGGTAATTTCAACAAGTCTGTCCTGATTCGTGCTTACGTCATAAAAGTAACCTCAATGCAAAATTTCATCCTTCTAAGGCCATCGGTTTGGGCTGGGCGTTGATAAGCGCGTCAGTGAGTCTGTCAGTCAGGACTTTTTTTTTTAATTATATGTATAGACTAGCTTTTGCCCGCGGCTTCGCTCGCGTGTACCATGAGAATTCCAAAGAACCAAGATATCAAGCAAGCAAGCATACAGGCAAGCAAGCAAGCATGCAAGCAAGATTGCTTGCGTGACAATGGGAACATCTCAGGAGTATATTATATTCTTTCGAATAAAAAATAATTTTTAAAATCGGTCCACAAGTGACCGAGAAATCGGTGAACATACCGACATAAAAAAATACATAAAATGGAATGCATAACCTCCTCCTTTTTTTGAAGTCGGTTAAAGAGCCCTTTGCGGCCTACTTACAGTATAAACTTATTATGAATTTTGAAATTTTAGCTTACAACCAGTAAAACGCAAAATCCCGTTTTTTCCCGTTTTCGTAAGAATTTCGGAAAATACTTTCTTAATACGGGGAAAGTCCTCTCTCAATGCTCCTCTGCACTCCCCAAGCAACTCATGCCGAATTTCAGCTTTCTACGACCAGTAAAACGAAAAATCCCGTTTTTTCCCGTTCCCGTGGGAATTTTGGAATGTCCTCTCTTAATGCTCCTCTACACTCCCCAAGCAACTCATGCCGAATTTCAGCTTTCTACGACCAGTAAAACGAAAAATCCCGTTTTTTCCCGTTCCCGTGGGAATTTCGGAATGTCCTCTCTTAATGCTCCTCTACACTCCCCAAGCAACCTATATGCCGAATTTCAGCTTTCTACGACCAGTAAAACGAAAAATCCCGTTTTTTCACGTTCCCGTGGGGATTTTGGAAAGTCCTCTCTCAATGCTCCTCTACACTCCCCAAGCAACCTATATGCCGAATTTCAGCTTTCTACGACCAGTAAAACGATAAATCCCGTTTTTTCTTTATCCCGTGGGAATTTCTGAAAATCCTTAAAACTGTTTTTTACTATTATGATTACCTACTTCTATGCCAAATTTGAAGAGTCTAGTAATTATAGTTCATAGCATTCCGTTGAACTGAATATATATATCCCGTTTTTTTCTTATCCCGTGGGAATTTTGAAAAATCCTGAAAATGATGTTTTCATTATGGGATCCTATCGATGTTTAGAAAATTTTATTTCCGAAGGCTTAGAATCCCGAAAACTTCATTTGTCCGAAAGCATTTTTTTCTGAAACTGTAAATATTTCAGGATTTATTTCAGGACCATCGTGTAGAACCCTTTAGGTTAGGTTAGGGTTGTTTTATAAAAATCCTGAAATATTTACAGTTTCAGAAAAAAATGCATTCGGATAAATGAAGCATTCGGGATTTTAAATATTCGGAAAAAAATAATTCTAAATTTTGATAGGTAACCTTTCATTATTGTAATACCTACTTGTGTATCAAATTTGAAGAGTCTAGTTATTATAGTTACTGAGATACGGTCACTCGGAATCGAATCTATAAATCCCGTTTTTTCCCGTTCCCGTGGGAATTCCCGAAAATCCTTCCTTAGTGGATGCCTACATTGTATAAGGTATCTATGTGCAAAATTTCAAGTCTCTAGGTCCAGTGGTTTGGGCTGTGCGTTGATATATCAACAGACAGTCAGTCAGTTTAGAATTTTATATATATAGATTGAGTTGTAGACGAAGCAAACAACGATTAACAGTAACTTTTGTCCGCAGGCAGCCGGCAGTGCAAACAGTGTTTTGGAATACGAGTATGTAGTGGACAGTGACGATATCAACACATTATCATGATGACCGACAACGACTTGTCCGACATTCCCGAAATCGTCGAAATACCCGACATGACCGAAGAGGACGGCTACGAGTTCGACTCGATAAAAATCCCGGAGATAGTCACCCCTGATGACATGAACGAGTCGGGATACCAGGAGGGTTCGGAAAAGAGTTATGGGGATAGGCGGGACTCTAAGGAGGGTTTTGGGGGGGAAGGGGACTCTGATAGTGGTGTCGACGGGGTCAGCAGTGGTTGTAGTACCGCGGACGACTGCCCCGTAGTGTCGGTGAACGACGTCGTCGCGTACTACGACGACATTCGGCCGCGACGGCGCTACGTGCCGCAGCTCAACTTCTACAGTTTGGACATCGAGAAAATGGCTATGGACGCTGTTAATCAGGTGAGTGACCTTTATATTACTGTACTGTGTTTTGGCTTTAGCGAATGTTCCTACTTTACAAGAATAGGCTCTGAAAAATCTTGTAATCCGGAAAACCAGATGTCAAATAGCCCCCATAATATTTACAGGTTAATTATGCAGCTACATACGTACAAATACAAGGCATCACAAAATAAAATATAAATATTTCAATCAGTGTTTCGATAAGCTAGAATGAAACCCACTGCATTTATATTACTACGGAATTTTTATTAAAAATAACATCAAATTGATTAAATAAGTACACTTTGACGTAATAAAACATTTATCAATTATACTTTAAATTCTTGAAAAACTACTCAGCTTTGACCTTACCCAACCAGTGGTGAAATATTCCTGGTATGTATCTCTTCTCTACATAATATAAAACAAGATCGCTTCCTGTCTTCTGGGGGGCTACTCTGAAATTCGAAAATCGAAGTTCGTATCGCATCGTCTTGCTCGCTCTTGTATTAAATACTATTAGCGTGAGAGGAATGGCACGATACGAAGTTCGAATTTTGCTCTTCGTAGTATAAGGCCTGTTCCTCGGTATGTCAGCTAAGATCGTTAAACTACGTGACGAGTTTTAATACGTTTTTCACCATCAGTTAGATATTTTTTTACGGAAGGTGAACCCGTGTTATCACTGGTGTAGCTTTGGAAATGATTTGATTTGGAAATTTTGAAAATTTTGATGTTACCGCCTTAGACTATAGGCGCAACCCACACAGCACCTCTACCATGAGTTTACACTAGTTTACGTGACCGTACTCGCTAGCGACGGCGTAAATTATTTGTATGGAGAATTGTGCAACGCCTCTAGCGGTCACTTACGGAAGTACAATTCTCCATACAAATCATTTACGCCGTCGCTAGCGAGTATGGTCACTGTGAACTAGTGTAAACTCATGGTAGAGGTACTGAAGAGACGTGGAACTAAATTAAATGTATAGAAGTTTCGCGTCTCCCGCCTCGTTTCTTCTGTCTGCTTTAGATAGCGACGTTTGTATACATTTAAAAAGTATGAAAATTGATACAAGGGGCTGTGCGACTACGACGCGCCCCCGTCCCACGTCTCTTCTGTGTGGCTTGCGCTATAGACTACATTTTGTCATATTTTTTTTTGTGCACGGAGCATACCTATCTCTATAACAGTATTGTATCGAGATCCGGCGGTGAGGGAACTTTAATGTTGACTTGAAAAGACTAATGACCTCGGCCTTGCGGAATATTTCCCTGAAACTTGATAGCTTTTGTTGTGCATATTGTACGGTTAATAATACTCGTAATTCAAGTATTATGGTTTATATAATTCCATTCATGGGCCACATTACGGCCGAAAGTGAGGAAAGTGAAATACGGTTCGACATTACTAAGACGCTCGTCTCTGTAATAAAAAACCGGTCAAGTCCGAGTCGGGCTGGTACATGAAGGATTCCGTACCTCCGTACAATATTTAAATAACTATAAATTAAGAATTTTAAAAACCCCCAACGCAATTAGGTCACACGTATGTTTGAAAATTAAGTAAATGCCAACACATGCTGCGTCTAAGATCCCTTCCGCAGCCAACAAAAGAGCTGATAACTTCGAAACGGCTAAACGAACTTTGATGAAACATGTCTAAGAACTATCGCTAAGAAACCTGCTGTCAAATAAAAAAAACCGCATCCAAATCGGTCCACCCGTTTAAGTGCTATGATGCCATGATGTCGTTAATTTAACCTGCACTCGTATTATAACTATTAAATTTGACCCCAGCGCGTTCTAGAAAGTACGTATAGGTATTAGAACGAAATTGTTGCGTAACCAGAACTTTGTTACCAAACGGTAACTGGCATTTCGGCTGTTAACTTTCTCAACCTCGTTTCTTACACAGTTGCGAAGTTGTAAATCCAACCTTGTACATTTGAAAATGAAGTCCCAATTTCGAGTGAATGTTGAGGTAGATACGATTTCGTGAGAATTACTGGACGATTTGCCTTTCTCTTGATACTGTGTGTAACACAGCACCTGCTAAAGCTCCGACATATTAGTTAAGTAATACTTGAGAAGAAAAAGGACTATAATTTTTATCGGACCGCATCTAATGAGCAATGATCGTAGCACGAAAGTGCAAATACAATACTGTTCATTTTCATGTTTTATGTACAATAAAGAGTTTTACATACATACATATATACAATACTATTCGTTTAAACTCCATTTGACGTTTTCGCCCGTGTTATAAATACCTTGACAAGAAAAATATACATATTATAGCTAAACCGTTTAAATGAGTCCTCGTCCGCACGGTACAGGGGCTGGTTTAGGGTGAAGTCACATCTATCAGCATCGAATCGCATTTTTTAATACAAAACGCAATATTGTATGAAGATGCATCCGCATCAATTCACCCTTCCGCATCGATTCAGCTTCAGCATTAAATGCGTATAAGTGTAGCTATCCATTGAACTTAGTGAAGAATGCTTATTCAAGATAAAGCATGAGAACGGCTGCTTAAGACGTGAGACTAGATGCTTGCGAATGAGAATGGTTGCTTACGCGTGAGACATGACGCTTGCGATTGATTACGGCTACTTAAGCGTGAGCCGGGATGCTTGCGAATGAGAAAGGCTGCTTACGCAAATGAGTGTTACAGAACTTTCCTTTGATAACCCAGTTTTCCATAGTGGATTAATCCACGTCCTTCGTCTTTTGCGTTTTTTCCTTTTAATTGCTTCTAGAATACACGCTAGGACATTAACGTTTATAGTTGACCTATTCAGAACGGTTTTCAACTTCAACTGCGGCGTAACGTATAAGCGTAAAGCATGTGTTGGCATTCTTTAGTAGATAAAAGCATGCGATAGCACCCTTTAGCAGCTGAATACATTGTAACAGCATACTTTAACTTGCGATGCGTATAGTGTGTCCAAAATTGTCCAGCTAAATGCGATTCGATGCTGATAGATAGATGTAAACTTCACCCTTAGCTATAAGGCGCAAGCCATACATAATACATAACATAAGAGACGTGGGACGGGAGCGCGTCGCTGGCCGCGTCGTTTGTTCGCAGGCCGTGTCTCGGCCCCATCTCTTGTCTGCTTTGGATCGTGACACTTCTAAACCATTATATTAATTTATTAATATCATCTTTTAGAATCATAGAGGTGCTGTGAGAAGGGATTTTTGGGATTTCCCGGCAGAGCGGGAGTTGCCCATAGATTATAACTTGCGGACGAAGTAGCGGGCAAAGGCCAGTAAAAGAATATTATTTTACCGATAGTAGTAACAGACCTACCAGTGAGAGAGCCGTGGCCGCGATGTATCTCTGTCATATTGCCAGATAAAAAGCAATGCATTTGTCTACCTCTCGATGTTATTATCTATCAAATATTTCATCAGAACTAGTAATACAATGCCGTCGAGGAACATTGTCTTAAATAGTAATCGATCATTTGATTCTGTACAGATTAAAAACTTAAGAAATGCTTTATCATTCAGTAGTAATATGTTCATTCATCATGACGACCAAATGGTTAGAGAACCTGACTACGAAGCTTGAGGTCCCGGGTAAGATTCCCATGTCGGGGCAGAAATTTTTATGAAAAATACGAATGTTTGCTCTCGAGTCTTGGTGGTTCTATTTATGTAAGTATGTTTATCCGTTGCCTAGTACCCATAACACAAGCTTTGCTTACTTTGGGCAAGGTCAATTGGTGTGAATTGTCCCGTGATATATTTATAACAGTTATTGAGGTACAGCCCTGTGATAAACAGACGGACAGTGTTGCGACATTAATAGGGTTCCGTTAGTCATCGTACGGGCACGGAACCCTAAAAAGTGTAGAAATGCAGTTTATACCACCAAGATACGTAACTGGTTGCAGAAACTCTTGCATGGGTATTTCTGCCTTGGAATTTTTTGAGTGATTGCTTCGGACCATGTGACATTAAGGTTATATCTATTTTGACAAACTAAACTGTTTATTGTTAGCTGGTCAGATACTAAATTTTAACGTAGGTAGTATCGCGTTATTGGTGTAGTGCGTCAAAAATACATAATACTAAAAAAAAAGAATCATAAGGTTCGGCTCAATTCGGCCCGCCGAGGCGAGCCGATCAACGTCCTTTTCACTCTTATTGTGTGGACTAAAGCCTTTTTTGATCAGTTTAAGCCGATTCCGCATTGATAGATGTGGGGAGACCCTTTAGACCTTCTACCCACTACCGTTCAGCCTGTAGGCCATTAGGCTTATCATCTAACGCGCTGACGCTTGCTTTCGCATTCACTATTTCTTTCTGTCAAACGGTATAAGATGATGACAAAAAGAGATGGCGCGTTAGACAATACGGCCTCTGGTCTGTAATACTCGTATTAGGAAGTACGGGTATTATAAAGTTTTTACGCTGTCTCAAATACCTATTCCAAAAATGACTAAATACCAGCTCTCGGGTGTGCTTTCGTACGTAATACGTATGGAAGTAAATTAAATTTATACAGGGTTATTTTTAATTCACTGACATCCTCTTAACCCTGAATTCCTATCACTCAAACAAATGTTTTTTGTTTTACGACTTTTTAGAATGAAGTACTTTTTTCCCATACAAATACACAGAGTATCGTAAAAATAAGAGGTAATCTCAAATTTTCAAAACGTTATTACACCAAAAATATTAAGTTATGACAAAAGCCGTAAAACAAAAAACATTTGTTTAAGTGGTAGGAGTTTAGGGTTAAACGGATGCTAGTGAATTACAAATAACCCTGTATTAAAGCCATGAATGTTAGTTCATAAATACGTTGGAGTAATGTCCGAAACGATAATCGTAAATTCCCGTTTACTTATGTAATTGAGTGGCGATAAAATAGTATATTGTACAATCGTTACTAAATTGGGATTCTCAAAGTAGAATACCATAGCCACGAGGCTTTGCTGAGTGGGCTAAATTTGGTACGAAAAAACGTTTATTCTACAAGTAGGTCGCTAATGTCTCTTTTATATACCTACTTTTTATACTTCCATTCCAGCGCTTTCGGAACGACCATCATCGCCAATAAGAATGCGCTACAAAAACTTAGCAGAAAGTATTTTTTTCGAAACAAATATTACATTACTCGCTATCCCGCGGGAACTAAGCCATTTTCCGGGTTAAAAACTATCTTATGTTATTCTTAAGGTTTTAAACTACTCCATACCAAATTTCATGTAAATCCGTCCAGCCGTTATTGCGTGATTGAATAACAAACATCCAAACATCTTCACAAACTTTCACACTTATAATATTAGTAGGATTCTCTTGACTATAAATTAATACAAGCAACACTAAATAAATCGAAACATATTTAATATTATTATATTATAATCTAGTTTTTAAAGTAATGTATGGGGTGTTTATGCGTTAGCAGTTTCGTTTTAATGACTTAGACCAGACTAGCCCAAGTCTCTCGAAATTACGTATGCCTAGCGTTTACATAACTTTAAGAATCTTGATGGCATTTAGAAAGCCACCGTGTCACCCTTTAAAAAATATTATTTTCGGACCCAAAAATACATTACACTAACGAGTGCCACTTTTAAACAAACATGCGGACGCTAACAGCTTTTAAAGCCGAACTGTGATTTCAATTAAGTATTGCTTAAGCAGTTGCGATGCAGTGCAAGTGTTAAGAGTCACGCCACAATATTTTGGTTATGGGATGATGAATTGATGATATTTAATCTGACTTAGAAACTTATTTATGGTCATAAATCAATTACTAAACAAAATTTCATTGGAATATAACATGAAAAAATAGTATCCTGTAGGTACGTAATACGACTCTACTGCATTTCCGTTTTGTTGTTTAGCGATACCAACGGCTTATCCATTATCGTCATCATCATTTCAGCCGAAAGACTTCCACTGCTGAACATAGGCCTCCCCCAAAGCTCGCCAAACTGACCGGTCCTGCGCCATCTGCATCCAGCGCGTTCCCGCAACCTTAACCAGGTCGGCGCTCCATCTTGTTGTAGTCTTAGCTACACCGCTTCTTCCAGTCCTTGGTTGCCACTCGAGCCTGATATTCTTCGAGCTATGTCGGTGACTTAAGTTCGTGCGCGGATTTCATTATTTCTAATGCGATCCCGCAGAGAAACTCCGAGCATAGCTCTCTCCATCACCCTCTGAGCATCTGTTTGTCCGATTTCTGAATATTAATACGATGTATACAATCTACAGCGGCGGAGCGTGAAAATTTTTGGAAGTAAAGCCGGAGCAAAAACCCTAAAAACCCCATTTTATCCTCTTGAAAGTGCAGTAATGGACGAGAAGCGTTTGGTAGCTTCGAAAGTTTAGTCAACCCGGGGGGAATCGGGTTAGTACCCTTCCCCACTGACAGTCTAACACTTGCGCCGGCGGCGCTGGCGACGGCGCTTGCACAACGCTATCTGACGGATCGCTCGGATTGTCTTCGTTTCGGCAACTCTCGCGCAGCTCTGTGCCAATCATGTGCTCTACCTGCAATTTTCATAATTGGGGATTCGGTTGGGCAATAGGAAGTTGAATTGGTATTTTAATTACTTTAATCTCGTGTTTCCGCGCGTTATGACTATACTGTCTCGTGCATAGGGTTGCCATATGGAAAAATTAAATGTCCCGATAAAAATCCTGACATCATCCTAAAAGTTCTGATCACGTAACAAAAGTAGAAGTTTTATTTATGTTTAAGTAGAAATATATTTTTTCTTAAATACTTCTATACTAGTCGTGATGTAATGACATGTTATTACTCACACGTTTTTACGGATACGGGATATTTTATGTTATTTTGTAGTAAAAAGGGCGACATAAGGTTTATAAAAAGTGTGACGAAAATATTACCAATAGTAACTAGTGAAACTTTGAGATTACTATAAAAATCCTGTACTGTAAGCAAAAACATGTATGTTTAACATTACGATTAGTACCCGGATAAATATTGAGTACCCGGTATTTTAAAAAAAAAATTCTACCCGGTTGTAACCACTCCATATTATGTCCTCTTGAGAAGAATAGCTATTTTAGCTCACCTAATTCCAATTACTGGTTATATGACTCTAATATCACTTAACTAAGTAACATATATTTTTTAGTGTTCCATACCCAAAGGGTAAAAACGGGACCCTATTACTGAGACTTCGCTGTCCGTTCGTCTGTCCGTCCGTCTGTCACCAGGCTGTATCTCAGGAACCGTGATAGCTAGACAGTTGAAACTTTCACAGATGATGTATTTCGGTAGCCGTTATAACAACAAATACTAAAAAATAGAATAAAATAAATATTTAAGCGGGTTCCCATACAACTAACGTGATTCTTTTTTGCCGTTTTTATAGATAATGGTACGGAACCCTTCGTGCGCGAGTCCGACTCGCACTTGGCCGGTTTATTTTTATTTTTCCACAAATAACTGTTATTATTTGACTTCTTGCCTGGTACCAGGTCATCGTTGAGTTTAGGTGCACCCTGTATACTTAGTAGTGATATACAGATACGAGCACACATGCATGCATGCACAGACTAAAGAATTGTTTAAAACGATTATTGCCTGCACAAAATTTCGTATTTTTTAGGTCTCGGCAATTTACACAATTTATTAATAACCGGCCAAGTGCGAGTTGGACTCGCGCACGAAGGGTTCCGTTTCCGTACCATTATATATAAAAACTGCAAAAAAACACGTTTGTTTTATTGGGAGCCCCCTTAAATATTTATTTTATTCTGTTTTAGTATTCGTTGTTATAGCGGCAACCGAAATACCATCATCTGTGAAAATTTCAACTGTCTAGCTATCACGGTTCCTGAGATACAGCCTGGTGACAGACGGACGGACAGCGAAGTCTCAGTAATAGGGTCCCGATTTTACCCCTTGGGTACGGAGCCCTAAGAATATCTTAACTGAAGTGTAATAATAAATCTACCGCAAGGCCGCGTAGCTGGGCACTGACGCTTTTACTTAATTACCGGTACTCAGCTAAATGCTTAATTACACGGCGAGAAAACGTCCGAGTTCCTTTGTATTCCTGTGTTCAATTGTATTCCTGTGTTCAGTTGTATTCCTGTGTTCAATTGTATTCCTGTGTTCAATTGTATTCCTGTGTTCAATTGTATTCCTGTGTTCAATTGATCTATTTTGTATACATGTCATGGACCAAGTGATTAATGCGGGCATTATTCATAATGCCCGGGCATTATGAATAATGTCTAGCTTTATCGGGCAGAGTGATTAATTACTATCTAAACTTCATTATTTATTACATTGCCCGGTCATTATTATACAAAAATAATGAATCATTTGAATTTAGACTGTAAGGTCGTAATTAAAATGGTGCATTATTTCGAGTTGATGCACTGTTGTATGAGAGTGGGAAGATTTTTCAACGTTTCAATCTAGTCATGGGTACCTATGAAATAGTATCGCGAGTTCCGTGACTGATTGGCTAACTGGCGCATAGCCTAAACTACTGAAACTTATGAACGTACAGGATGTCCCAAAAACCAACGATAACAAAGTGACTTGATCCGTGGGGTCCTAGCGTAGCGCTATGAAGCTATTTAGGAAAATTTTAAACACGTTAATCCACGTCATAGCTGGCTGGCTGCTTCTTCAGACATAAAATTAGCTTAGCTATTCAAAGAGGAAACGCTGCCAGTATCTTCGGCACCTTGCCTAAGGGGACCAACATTCATAATACAATACAATACAATGACTCTTTATTGTACACCACAAATAATACAATACAGAAAAACAAGTACATGAAAAAAAAGAAATAAGGTAAGCAATGGGCGGCCTTATCGCTTCGAAGCGATCTCTTCCAGGCAACCTTTAATAATAATATTTTTATAATAATATTTTTTAGTTATAAAATAATTATCATTATTTTATATTTTTGTTTTCTTTTTTCTTATTGTACTTACTTATTTTTAGTCTTGGATAGTTTTACCTAAGTATTGTGTTTAAAAAAAAAAACAAATTGACTAACTTAACTAAGTGTTATGGATTTTATTATTATTTCCAAAACTGTTATAATTAAGCCTCTAGCCTGGTACCAGGTTATCGTTAGTCTTAGGACGCCCTGTATAATGATAGCACTAAGAAGGGGTTATCAGAAATTTTCACTTTTAAAACCTTTTATGTTGAAAAAAAACAATTTTATTGTAGCAGCGATTGGCAACCGCCATTTATTGATTCAGACCCGTCAACACATTATCTACCAAAATGCTGGGGTCCTAGTGAAAAAGGGGTTAATTCTGCAGAAGTTGAAAAGCTGATTTCGACTTAACCCCCTTTACACATAAAATAGAAAATAGCTGTCTAATTTCTGCAGACTTAACCCCTTTTTCACTATGGTCCCATGTAATATGATTCGCTTCTAAAACTTCCCTGTTTCAAAATCTAATCTAGACTAATATTTTATTAACATTGATTCGAGTGAAACAGACGAATATGTACAGTCAAGGGCAAAAATATGTATACACTTTAGTACCTTGTCACTTTAACTACTGTGACAATTCATATATGGCAGTTCAAATATGACGAAAATAGACAAGGTACTAAAGTGTATTGTATACATATTTTTGCCCTTGATTGTATTTGGTCAAAGCACCATTGAAGAGAATCCTCTTTCCGCCAAAAACTTTCCTGCCCTAATGCGTAGTAAGAGAGGTCAGTGAACCGTTATCCAAACTGACTTAGGAAATTAAGAGCAATGGAACCTTGTTTAGAAGTTGTTTACATCCACATCTCTTTGACAAATAATGGCCCCTTATTAGGGGTTAATAGCATTTTTAATTAAAGCTGTGTTGGAAACCTTTATTAAACAATCCGAGAAAATAAGAATACAAATAACAACAAATAAAACTTAACTGTAAACTAAATAACTAACTTAAAAGCGATGGATATTCGTTGAGAGAGATAGCTGCCGCCCTTTGGTCTCCAGTGGTGTCGACCAGACGCTTTTGCACTTATTTAATCAAGTTGTATGCGCCGTGAGCGTGACCCCAAGGGCCCAGGGTCTCAAAACCGACAGCAACAAAATTGTAAGCTGAACTGAGGCCCTGGTATTTTAATACATTCCTACTCTCAGCCGCTTCCGCCGCTGCGCCAGCTTTTTTTGTTGTAAGGTGTGAATGGGCAATTTTGTTATTAATGAATAACGGCAGATATGTATGGAACTCAGCCAATATGATCACACCAATAGAATTATATGTGTGGACTTATCGATCCTACCATTTGCTTTAATTTAATATAAATTATACTAGTAGGCTGTGATGTGAAGTCTGGGCGAATCGACATAGTTTTACAACGCAACACACTCAAAAAACAAAGTTTTATTGCTCGTGCTGGTTTTACCTTGCTCTTATGTATAATTTATCAAAAAAAATCATTTACCTTACTGTTTTCTCTTTATATTAATATTTGAAACTAGCGGTCACTGAGGGATTGAAACTGGTACCTATAATACCGGTATACCTATACCGTTTTGGAGCCGGCATTGCCAGTTCGATCTGGCACTAGTATCAAAAATACCGGTACATACCGGGCATTTTCGGTTCGGTCTGGCACTGCCATCAAAAACCATCAAATACCGGTACTAAAGCGGTATACCGGTATTTTTCGTACCAGATTCAAGCCATGACTCCGATCCGTGCCGGTTTTGTTTTTAAAATGTAATCATTATTTTTTGTAATGCTGTAAAGAATTGTGTATTGATTCCTGTTGACAACTGCCTGGCTGTGCCGCGAAGGCAAATATGAAGCCTTATTGTAGACGAATCTACGTACGGCAGTATTAAAATGGCTTATGAGCCGTGAAAAAGTACAGCACTTGGACTTGTTTAGATATAAGGTGTGTCGGCGATCGATTATGTGCGATGCCGCTCAAGGCCGGGCGTTGTTGTTTTCTTACTCGTAAAAGAACTCTTCCCGAGGGTTCAAATACTACGTGTTAAGTGTCAAGTCGAGGGTCAGTTTTAACACCCTTCGTTAGCTTCACCTGCAACTAAAAATGTTAAAAAAAATATTCTTTCCTGTTGATATTTGACCGACTCACAGGACATCGAAAACAAGAGTACTTAAAGAAGCAATAAAAAGTTTAAAGAACCGAAATCGTATAATAATAGTTCTTTAAAAATACATGTGTCATGTATAGGTACACACTAGTACAGTCAGTCAACCAATTTGATTCCTAGGCCACTATATAACCTTGTCTCATTAACTAAGTACCTACTTCATAATTACAACGTCAGTGCGGGTCAAAGGATTATCAACTTTCCGATCACAGCATGCAATAAAATAAATGTAAAGAGTTTATAAACGTTTTTTTTCCATGACATGAGAAGAAAAAGAAGTTTTGACAGACTTTTGACAGACAATTCAGGTTATTAATACATAAACAAACTCCTTTCCTATTCACTATCGTTCAAATATGTTCGCAAAGATCGAGATTGTCATCACGACATACTTCAAGCATAATCACTGTCGTCGAAGGTATACAAATTGATTCACTAAGACATGGTTCTATAGTGGCCTAGGAATCAAATTGGTTGACTGTACATATGAATATATACACGCGTACAAATAAAAGAGGAACATATAACATATCTTTGAGAGGAACTGTCAAGCCAGAGGCGCTACTACGAAATTCGAAAATTGAAGTTCGTATCGTATTATCCCTCTCACTCTCGTGTCAAATCATATTAGCGTGAGCGGGACGGCACGAAACGAAGTTCGAATTATGCACTTCGTGGTAGGGCCTCAGTAGGTACGCCCTTAAGGGACTCCGGAGGGTGGTGGATGTATCTGTTGATAGCGTTGGCTAAACTGTCCATTCGCAAGAAAGAATAGTCGTTGTCAAACGTCAAGTTAACGTTCCTTGCAATTACATTGCGCAGTGGCAGGCAACATACTCACCTGCTCATTTGGAGGAGAATTAACTTGGTGTCGCAATAGGCTTCAAGTATGCATGTAAAACTACAACCAAAATATTGTGATCACATTTCACATTTTTTTTATACAATATAGGCTTGCGTTTGACCACAATCACGCCTGATGGAAAGCGAAGATGACATATACAGGGTGTAACATTTAGATCGGTCAGTATGGAAGAGTCTGAAACTATAAGAATGTTGAATTGAAAAAAAAAATAGTAGTCATTTCGAACACCTACTAAAATAAATGAAAGGATATGAAAACAATGCATTTTATTAATTTTAGACATCATGTTTCGTAGTTAGAAATAGATAGATAGATAGTTTTTCTTGTTACTAAAATTAATGACATGGTTCCTAAGAACAGATCTTCGTATGTCTTATAGTTTCAGACTTTCCCATACTGACCGATTTAAATGTTACACCCCGTATATATGTATAGATGATGAGTGTTGATGTGGAGGGAAGACATTGTTCGCTCATGATGACATGATATATGAATTAATAAAATCTCTTGAATTTGATCGATTTAGAGCAGTTGTTCCCAGCTTTTATTTAACTAGGGACCAATTTGCTTTCCTCATTATGAGCAGGAACCGCAAGTTTAAAAAAATGTACCTAATTATCGTTCGCATTTTCACTAGGACTGTTCAATACCCGCGTTACCGCAGCATGCTTGCTGACGCCTGTTCGTTTGTTCAAAGTTTAACCTTTTCGACGCCAACGACACATATATCAGCACTGCAGGTTCTACGCCAACTGATATATCAGTTACGGCGTGCAGAGCGATATCTATCTACATGCATTTCTGTAGGGTTCAACTTCGCGTTCGACATTTCGATGTCATGGCGTATGAGTGAGAGCTGTTGTATGTGAGAGAGAGTTGTAAAGGTTAAAATATTTACTAGACGTTGTTCTTGCGAATCATTGGTTATCATCATCATCATCATCATTTCAGCCGAAAGACGTCCACTGCTGAACATAGGCCTCCCCCAAGGCTTGCCAAACAGATCGGTCCCGTGCCCTCCGCATCCAACGCAATCCCGCAACCTTAACCAGGTCGTCGCTCCATCTTTTTGGAGGCCTACCTACACTGCGTCTTCCGGTCCGTGGACGCCACTCGAGAACCTTTTTGCCCCATCGGCCATCAGTTCTACGAGCGATGTGCCCTGCCCACTGCCACTTGAGTCTGGCGATTCTTCGAGCTATGTCGGTGACTTTAGTTCTTGAACGGATTTCAGCATTTCTAATGTGATCCCGCAGAGAAACTCCGAGCATAGGCCTCTCCATCGCCCTCTGAGTGAGTGAGTGAACATTTAGAATAATCTGGTGCTAATTTCTGTACAGTGACCCTTAATTTTGCTCGTTAGTGTATTTATACCCTACCTGAAGAAATAAGCAGGTATCATAGACTTCATTGCCTTTGAACTTTGACTCATGCTTAGGATCCAAGAACAAAACGCAACGTCATAAAGTGACATAAACAACCAGAATAACACTGTCACCATATTGCTACTACCAGAAATTAAATTTACAATAACTAAGGAGGCGAGTTCAATTAATTTCCTTTGAACGTTAATTATTAGAAATTACATTTGTTTTATTATACGTTCCCACATACCCCCGTGGGAAGGAGAGCCGCGAGGGCAAAGTTTTATGACCTACTTCTACTTACATGACTTACAGACGTCAATTAATATTTAATGAAGCAAGACGCTTGTTTGAGTTACCTAAGTAAGATATTTTATCATGCTTTTATTTTGCCTTTTTTCACTTGAAATTTCTGCACGTGTCATATAGAATGAACGAAAAACAAAAGTAGTTAACAAAAGGGATTACCAGCAAAACAGCTTGCATAAAAATAAAATGTTTACCACCGATTTACTTCAAAACCGCTTGAAGTAGAGTTTGAGTATATTTGCTTTTGTTGGCGCGTAAATTAAATAATATCACGGGACAATTCACACCGATTGACATAGTCCCAAAGTAAGCAAAGCTTGTGGTTATTAGAACCTAGGCAGCAGATTGCTTTGTAAAACTGCACTTTCAGCATAAGATTAGCGCAGAGTGATGTGTGTGGCCGCATACTGGATTAGATGCGTTTGCTAATCAATCCTTAACTAGGGCAATGATCACTTGCTTTGCTTCTTGTGTTACCTATATTTAGAACTGCAACTGCAACATTACACGTGCATACTTTTTTTTTTTTTTTTTTTTTTTTTTTTTTTTTTTTTTTTATGATATAGGAGGCAAACGAGCAGACGGATCGCCTGATGGTAAACGATTACCGTCGCCCATGGACACCTGCGACACCAAAAGAGTCACAAGTGCGTTGCCGGCCTTTTAGGTAGGAGTACGCTCTTTTTTTGAAAGCTTGAAGGTCATATCGGTCCGGGAATACCGCAGCAGGAACCTCATTCCAGAGCTTTGCTGTGCGAGGCAGGAAATTTCTGGAAAAACGCACAGTAGAAGACAACCAACCATCCAGATGGTGAGGATGGAAGTGTTGTCGCGTAGGGCGGTGGCGGAAGGATGCGGCAGGGATCAACCCGAATAACTCCTCGGAGCACTCTCCGTTGTACATGCGATAGAAGATGCACAGTGAAGCTACTTAAGTTTTATCACGTGGATAGTAATGCTAAGAGTAAAATTTTAGAACTTTTCTCGTCGAATCTATTTATACTTATTTAAAACGTTTTAAAGTTCATACTATACTAGACTTTATATTTGACCCATAAAATTTTTGCGTCATCCCAGTTTTTGGCTTTGAATCTTCAAGTAATATAGTATGTATTGTATGATATATACGTATGTTTCTGGGTGTCGATATCAGTAACGATTGTAACACTTTGGAAGGGAAAAAAATCGATCTAAGTCTCATCTACGAGAAAACGAGTTTTTCCGATCTCGCAGAAAAGGTCTAACACAAATTGCTTTAAATAATTAATTTAATTTATCTCACAACTTATAATCCGTGTTTATAATTTATGGCTGTAGAGTAGCCGAGTAGCTGGAGAAAAGATATTCTTATGTAAGTATGTTTATCGTCGTCTAGTACCCATAGTACAAGCTTTGCTTAGTTTGGGACTAGGTCGATTTGTGTAAGATTGTCCCCTAATATTTATTTATTTATTTATGTCCCGATTTAGTGTCAAACTCTGTTTGGTAGTGTCAAAATGTATAGATCTGTCAAGCTTAAACCTAGTTTAACGACTAGATCTAGATTTTTTCCCAGCAAGTAACTATTAATAAGATTAAATTAATGGATATATATTCTATCGTCACATTTTTTCAACTAAAAATAGTTACTTTACTAGTATTTAAATGAAATAATTTTAATGAGGGGAAGTAGGGCAAAATTAATCCTGTTACTTATTACGCAGTAATAATGTAACGTACTTTATCAAATAGACACTTCACCAATTTAGTGAAATCCCTCAAGCGATGTGAATGGCCTGTAGTACTGTGATTACAACAACGCTGCCAAGGTCACGCGTTTTCACTAGGTTAAACATAATTTAATTAATGTGTTTTCCTTCCATAATTATTGACGGTCAAGTATAAAATTGATGTCATTTCAAACTAACGATAATGTTGTTCTCCTGTAAAATTGATAACTTTAACGTTCTATCTATCTATCCACCCATCTATCATTTAGTAAGTACATAATTGTCATCATAATCATTATATTATTTTGTTACTGCGCGTTTATCTACTGTATATCGATAGAAAAGTAACGTCACTGTCTGACTAACAAACAATTAAAGCTAGTGACTTCAAATAATGCAGACATATTTGCATAGGATAGATATAGATATAGATCTTATCAATAGAAATATTTATCGTAAATTCGCTCGGGTTTAGGTACAAGTCTAATTTCTATTCTTCCATAGGAATAAACGTTTTTTTTTGTGTTTGTTTTCTTAAATGGGTAATTAATTATTCTTACGTTAACGTTCGTGGTCAGATTTTGATGGCGTTTTCGGTTATTTATTAGAGAGTCTACACGTCTAGCAGATAACTAGAAACTGTATCAGAATCTTCTGCCGTTTCTACAAAAATGTATTTACGAAAGTGATTCCGAACAAACGCTCTAGCAAATTACCCAAATAATACGTCGTTCTGGTTGTCCTTAGAGCCTTTTAAAAAGTTGGAAAAACTAACCAATGCGATTCGGGCTAATTCACAAAAGCTTCCGTACCACCGTAGAGCTTGAAATTCAACTGTATCTGTTACGGAGCCCTTGTTAGGGTTCAATAGAACCATCCAACCACAAAAATGCCTATTTTTATTATTACACCAGCAACAAATCTTTAACAATATAGCATTCTACCCATAGCACGTATCCTTATCCACAGATTAAATTTTCCACAACACAAACACATTCATAAGAGTTATCCCTTCCATAGCTTTGTTGCGGCAAAAATAAATAGCGGACGCGTGAGTTTCTTCCCAATTTACACCATGGCCCTAATGTACCCGGCGTCCCCTCGTTCGCAATAAGCTAAAGCTTAATTTAATGGCTCGTTTGCAACATTTTTGCAAATATAAACGTGTATTTTTATAATTGGATAGCATTTGCATTGCCCGATGGTGAGTATAGCATTGCTGATAAGACGAATGTGGACAAGTATGCACGTCGGTGTATTTGCTCGGTTGATGTAATTTAATTGGAGTACTCGGTTCCGGTTGGTATTAGTAGAAGTCGTGTAGCCTTGTGGTTTGACCTATGGCCTCACAAGTAGACGGTCGTGGAATGAAACCCGCGCAATTCTGTTTTTTTTTTCGGAATTTATGTGGCGGTGAAGAAAGTATTCGTGACAAACCTTCGAATTGTATTGTAAATTTGCAATCCGCACTTGGCCTACGTTGAAACTATGTATAGCCTAGCCCTTTCATTTTGAGAGGATGCTTGTCATCAATTTCCAATGACCAGAAATGACGTTGATTAGTAATAGCAATAGCACTGTGAGGCGAGTGACCGTTCGTTGTAACCAAAAGCATTATTATGGGAAATTCTGTGATCAGTATTAGACGTTTTCGTTTGTTTGAAAATAAGAATTGGGTTTTGTGTCAATAATAATTACGCCGCAGCAATAATATTCTCAGCCTTTATTTGACAGTTAAAAAATTAAATTGCTAACTTTGTTTAGTTTTTGTTATGCTGAAATTTTCAAGGACTATTTTCAATGCTTCTGCGTTCTTCGTCTGCGTAGAATGTATATCACACTACAGAAACTTCGTTCTTCCCGTGCGTTGTTGAAGATGTTTACTTCATCCGCTTACAAACACACAAACTTTCTACAGAGAGCTCGATATCAGGACCTGGGGCCAGTAATATCACGGGATATAATCAAAGCAGCATTGTTCCAACACTCTGTGTTGGTAGTTATTGTATATTGTTAGCTTATTGACACACTCCGATATTGATGCGAGCCGATTTAGCATTCAGAGCAGCGCATTGGGCACTTTGTCGTTTTTCGCTCAGTGCGTCTCTTTCTCAACGATGCGATTAGAAAAGAATGCAAGGTACTTATGGAGCTATTGCCACTGTATTATTTAAGGTTAGTTTGAATTGCTCTCAATTGCAATAGCTGCTTCTGATCTTACAAGGTCGCTGGTTGAATTTCGTGAAAAGGGTTCAGTTATTTTTCGATAGTGAGATTATATTAGTCTTACTAAAGCACTTAGGCTGGAGTAAGCAACGCGTGGTTTCCTTTTATCAAAGTATATGACCACCCGGTCATCCATCAGTCTGTGTCAGTCCACTGCTGAACACAGATCTATCCGCTTTACGAAGACCATCACACCATTAGCTACAGGGACTACGTTTGCTGACTCTCAAGAACTTGTCTGCGTCACTATAGCTAGACCGCTTACATGAGTCCTCGACCGCGCTATGTATAGTGGCTGGGGGGTAGGTAGGACGACAAAGGAGACAAGAGAGGTGCGGGTAGGGTTGCCAGGTGTCCGGCTTTAACCGGACACGTTTGGCTTTTTGCGGTCGCGTCCGGCCAAATATGTACGTGTTCGGCCTGTCCGGCTTTTGTCAGGCTTTTTGTCAGAGTGGCGATTCGTACGACGATGGGCGACGAGCGCCCGAGCGGACAAGGGCGAGCGGAGAGCAAACTGTCTTCCGCCCGCGCATCGCGCCGTCCGGCTTTCGTTAGGCTTTTTATTACTATGGGCCTTGCCAAGTCTTGCCACGCCGCCCCCGCCCGCATCGGACGGACACATACACACACTCAAAAATCCCTTTTTTTAGCATCCGGCTTTGGAATTCAAAAGTCCCACTTTTAAATGTGTGTTTTATTCGATATTTTTGTCAAAAATCTCTAATTTTTCTTAATGTCCGGCTTTGGGACCCAAAAGTCCGGCCTTTTTTGACGGTTAAGTTCGGCTTTTTGATTTTTAGAGATGGCAACCCTAGGTGCGGGTGGCGAGCGCGCCTTACGTGCCTGCCGCCCGCACCTCTCCCGGCCCCCTTTGTCGTCATACCCCGGGCCCCTGTACCGCTCAGGCGAGGACTCATTTAAACATTAAGCTATAGTCCTGTGTCTAGTCTAATGTGGTTTACTAATTGCCGTTTTAGCTTGTTAATATACTGATCTATATCGGTGGCCTTGGTTCTTTAACGAAAGTCTTCGTTCCGGATTCGATCCCTAAGAGAAAGTTCGAGCGTAGCACATGCTATAGCTCGCTCAGCAACCTTGAACACTTGGATAAGCCGCATTGTAAGTGGCTACGTTTCGGCTTCGTAAATCGTCACAGCTAGGACGCAATGATAAAAAAAAATTGCTTTCGAGGAACGTCATTTTTATTTACATGTTTTGCTTTTGTTTCAGTACACATGCGATCGATCTACTCTTTCATAATTAATGACACCTGTGTCTTAATAGTCTTAATCTCGTGGTCACGAGTAGATTATATTACCAAGGCCTCTAGAATTAGTTGAACGTCGAGGTAATTTTAGCAATATAGATAGTCTTAATCCGTTGGGATATTAATAATAAGTAAGAATTGCGGAAATCTAAAACGCTACTTTCCCATCATTTTTTTCTTTTTAGTTAGCCTATTTTGTGTCCCACTGCTGGGCAAAGGCCTCTCCTCTCTTACTCCACTCCTGCCTATCAAAGGCGAGCTACCGTTATCCCACAAACAATTCTACAAAGTTGACAAAAATAAATCGTAGATAGACATAGTTCGTAAGTATGCGAAAGAGTGACTTTACAATAAAGTTTTTCCCATCTTATCTGAAAAAAAAAAAATCTTACTACTTACATAATTTATAAACGCGAAATTTTGTATGGATGTACGGATGTTTGTTTTGTTACTTTTTCGCGCCAAAAAGTTTTGACGGCTTCTGATGAAATTGGGCGCACAGATAGTTAATAACTTGTATGAGCCTTTTACAACCGACGAAAACAAAAGGAGGAGGTTCTCAAGTCGACGTGTATATTTGTTTTTTTTTTTTTTATGTATGATCACGCATAACTTTTTACAAAGTAGTCCGATTTTGATGATTCTTTTTTTATTGGAAAGCGTATACCCCAAGGGTGGTCCCATTTAAATTTGGAAATAATACTCGTACCCTAAGGGTAGGAAAACAGGGGATGATTGACTAACTTTTTACAGAGTAGTCTGATTTTCATAATTCTTTTTTATTGGATAGATAGGGTATACCTTGAAGTTGGTATTATAAATTTGGAAAAAAAATTACCCCAGGGATGGAAAAAAGTACAAAATAAAAACTTTTTAACAAAAAATTAAACCGCCGACAAAACTAAAAAGCAAAAAATAATACCTTTTTTGTTTGACCTTAATCTAGGTACCAGTTTGAAGTCGGTGCCTCAGCACGAGCCAGGAGGAGGGGTACGTATCAAAATATATAAAGTTTAAAACAAATAATGGACGAAATACATAATGGTATAATGTAATTTTCATGGAAATTCTCAACTTTACAGGATTTTCATAAAATAAACCTAACCTAACCTAAACCAATCTGTAGATTACACGATTAAAAAAATTCGTTTAATCAATAGTTTCATAGAAAATTTTAGTATGTATTATGACCATTATGTATTTCGTCCATTATTTGTTTTAAACTTTATATATTTTGATACGTACCCCAGGAGGAGTGATAGAAGCCAATCAGGTAGACGATTATAGGTCCACTCCTCCTGGCTAAGTGCTGAGGCACCGACTTCAAACTGGTACCTAGATTAAGGTCAAACAAAAAAGGTATTATTTTTTGTTTTTTAGTTGTTTCGGCGGTTTAATTTTTTGTTAAAAAGTTTTTGTATGAAATCAACGTCTATGACGTGCCAACAAAGATACTAAACTTAGTACCTAATTGCTTGGATGCTTGATTAGTGACATGTCCGATTTATTTAGTCGCGTGCCATTCGTTCGCCATCCCTGACATATAGGAAACTTTATCCCGGCATCAGCTAGTGTAGTTACATTTTTTATAGTCGTCTGTATAGCAATGGTCTACAGTTGTTCACTGATGTAGAGAAAAACCTTACACTTTAGTTAACTCGTGACCACGGCTGCTGCAATGTGGCCGAAACGTCGAGGTAATAAGTCCTGTTTAGTGTAGTAATTATGTAGAGAAAAAAAATCTAAAATCTACATTTTGTCACATAATTTCGCAAGAGTTTCAGAGTGCAGAACTAGTGTAGTTTTAATAATATAAACGTGTAGATCGCGGCGTGTGGGTCACGACGCCGGGGCTGCTCGTGATCCAGCCTGTTGCTGGGTCCTCTATACCTATAAATCGTAGATATATATAGTATATAGTTCGTAAGTATAAGTGACTTTGCAATATATTAGGATTAAATTTATGCCTACTAAAATAGTCTTCCACTGACTTGCTTTGTGAAACTATGGTTGTTAGCTACCATACAAAATCTATGAAAGAATTGTGTTGTGTCTGCTCATAGAAAGTACGTCAGTTGATTGGTGTCATACCTATTGGCGTGCGTTTATCACGCTTCGAAATTCGTTGTTACAATGAATCCAAAACACCCATTGTGAAGACACCGCAATAGCAAAGTCCGCCAACCGCGAAAAATGAAAAACAGTGACATGTGCTCTCATAATAATCGGATAATGACAGGCGGCCTGATGATGCCGGCGGACGGACGTGACGTCACGACACTTACAATGCACGAGGCCACTGAAATGCGCAGGTTTTTTTTGCGCGGAATTGTTCGCTGGGAAATTTACTTTTTCCACTTTGTTGAGTTTTATAGAGTGTCCCGAAGTCAAAGTCAAATCAAAATTCTTTATTCAATTTAGGAGACCAAAGGGCTGGCAGCTATCTCTCAACGAATCGCCATCGCCATTCAACGAGGGATTGCTGCCAGTCTTTTGAGTACGTTGCCACGTGGGCCTTTATTAGACTTAATCTAGTACTTTTTAAGTTAGAAATTTAGTTTATTATAGTTAAGTTTTACTACGCATAAAAAATCATAATTTTCGCTGAAAAACGTCCACTTCTTCAGATTTACATAAAACAAATCAATAGTAAATCAGTGTTACGGATAGTTTCGCGTTTGCCAAAATGTTTTATACCAACCATTGCGCCAAGAAATTCTGTAAGTTTCATTCATCATCATCATTTCAGCCGAAAGACGTCCACTGCTGAACATAGGCCTCCCTGAGGCTCGCCAAACAGATTGGCGCCATCCGCATCCAACGCTAAGTTTCATTCATGATGGAAAAAATTCGGTCATTTTAAATTAAGAACTTAGATGACCTAGCTTCACATTAGTTCTTCAAAAATGAAATGACAAAATGTCCATAATTAGTTCTTGTCCATTACTGGTGCTGTCACCTTAAGTAGGTAAAAACCGGCCAAGAGCGTGTCGGACACGCCCAAGGTAGGGTTCCGTAGCCATTACGAAAAAATCAAGTAATATTTTTCTAAGGATTTCGTATGTGTACGGAATCATCCAAGTTTAGGTATGTTTTATACCTTAGGCTACTATTTACTCTTAAACTACAAATAATTTCCAAGCAATCTTAGCCGCTATAATTTTCCTACTAAATTTTATATATTTACTACCCTTTTGAATTTTTCCAAATTTTTCCACCCAACAGTTTAGATTTTAGAGGGCGGGGGGGGGGACGGCCGATTTTAATGAAAATTTTCACTTTAAAGTTGAATATTTCGCAAACAGATCACTGAATAGAAAAATCATGTTAGCAACCCCGCAATTATTTTAAAAGACCTATCCAACGATATCCCACACTATAGGGTTAGCCGAGAAAAAAAAATCACCCCCACTTTACGTCTAAGGGAGGTACACTAAAAAAATTTTTTTTACTTTATTTTATTCAATCACTTTGTCGGCGTGACTGATATATATATTGATGCCAAATTACAGCTTTCTAGTACTAACAGTCTCTGAGCTTAGCCGCGGACAGACAGACAGACAGACGGACAGACATGGCGAAACTATAAGGGTTCCTAGTTGACTACGGCACCCTAAAAAACCGGATAACGTCCGGGCTTAGGACGAATTCTGAAAAAAAAAGTTTAATTATGACTGTCACCCAAAGCTGGGGAAATTCCATTACTAAACAGGTACCGAAAAACAATAAATAAATGTGCAATCCGCGGCGCGCGCGCTCGTTACCTTCTCTACCGAACCGGAACAATGGCAAGGTCGCCGGAATGACAGTATACGCGGCCGCCGGTACCGGAGAGTACTGGTGGGCCATTCTACTTTTAAGTAACCATTAATCTTTCGTGAAATATAAGGCATACCTGGTGATTTTTTTCAAGTGTAAATAACTTATATGAAAACTGAAATAACTAAATTTAATATTTTAAAGCAACAAAACTTTAAATTCAAAGAAATTTTGTGGAAAAAAATGGTAACTCAGCGGAAAATACACCAATTTCCATACAAATGGCGGGGACACGCATGTCCACTGCGTTACCTACTTTATAGATAATAATGATTACTTTTTATGCGTAGTGATAATTTTAAATATAAGCTTAATTATGTGCCTATTTAAATCTTTAATGATAAAACCGAGCACTTTACCGTTTTTGTAAAAAAAATATTTGAAGAGCACATTACTAAAAATGACTGGTCAACGAAAAGTAGAATGGCCCTGGTACAAGTACGAGGGCACCAGTTGGTTTGGGTACCTGTCAAATTGTATAAACTTTGAAAATAATAATGGATAAAATATATATTGTTGATCTGACATACATAAGTAATTTTTTTTTCAGAATTTGGCAACTTTACCCCCTCCCCCCCTGCCGCGGCCCTCGGGGGCCCCGCTTTGACCTCGTGTCAAGATTTACCGACAAACATGTGGACTAGAAAGAATTATTCTCGTTTCACAACATAATTGACATTCAGTGCCAAGAACCCGCTAGTGGTATAATAGTCTCTCGACATATGTCACTAATTGTCACGCTGGTGAAATAGGGGCGTCTCCTGTTTCTAGCAGTCATCTACTGTTCTGCTGTTATTTAATGAAAATCTACTGGTTTTGCCCAAACGCATCAGAAGCAGAGTTATGTTTACATTATATTTCCAGAGGATTCTGTGAAATGTGTTTTACTGTTTACTACCATTTTACTACGCATGTTCGACGAAGTAGTATAAACGCAAAAATAAAGTTTTCAGTTCACTCCTTTGTTCACGTTTGTGAATTGTAAACTTTGTTTTCAGACATAAAAATATCATACATTTCGTACTAAATACAAACTGAAATATAGATGCACAGAAAAAACCCCAGAAAAAAGACCAATGCTGGGAATCGAACCCAGGTCCTCAGCATTCCGTGCCGCGTGCCATACCCCTACACCACCACTGGTCTAGAGATTAGACACGAATCTTTCCTATACATCATACATTTCAATCTGCTAAATCATCACCTTATGCAGTGACAAACGCACATCTATGTTACACCCTCATCGAGAGATTTTAACACTCCTTCGGAACTAACCGCTCACCTGGACAAGAGATGGCGCTACTGTGCAACTTTAAACAAGTTAGCTATGAAGTATCTTTTTTTGTACTTATTTTTTCAACTTCATTTTTTTTTTATTACTTTTACGGTCATCCCGTGAAATCATACATTTCGTACTAAATACAAACTGAAATATAGATGCACAGAAAAAACCCCATGTATGATGTATAGGAAAGATTCGTGTCTAATCTCTAGACCAGTGGTGGTGTAGGGGTATGGCACGCGGCACGGAATGCTGAGGACCTGGGTTCGATTCCCAGCATTGGTCTTTTTTCTGGGGTTTTTTCTGTGCATCTATATTTCAGTTTGTATTTAGTACGAAATGTATGATTTCACGGGATGACCGTAAAAGTAATAAAAAAAATGAAGTTGAAAAAATAAGTACAAAAAAAGATACTTCATAGCTAACTTGTATAAAAATATCAATCTACAATAAAAAAAATGTTGTAAGCTCAGCACGGTTTTTTTGCGCGATCTCCAATTTTTGCGTAATAACTCCTGACTTGTTCAAATTTGATTTGGCAACACTGTTTCAGTGTTACGAGCCTCTAACTCGATACCTAAAGCTTGATAGGTTGAGGTTGAGAAAAAGCGATAAATAAAACGAGCAGTAACTGAGAAATAGATCCGATTTCTCCTTTCTTCCGATATTTTGCATCCGTGCCCTTTAGTTTCATAGTTGCATAGCGCTAACTTATCGGTGAATTTTCTTAGCTTGCCGCACATTTCCTCGTGTTATAGTGAATCATCATCATCATTATTTCAGCTGAAAGACGTCCACTGCTGAACATAGGCCTCACCAAGGCTCGCCAAACAGATCGGTCCCGCGCCATCTGCAACCGGTCGGAATAGCACCTGTTAATCGTAAACACCAAAGTAAGTTAAACGTACCTGTGCTCGACACCAACCCAATACCTACATGGCACCTTCAATCTTATGTCATAGTACGAGAGGTGACAGATGGGTGTCACCTTAATGCGTCAAAACAGGTTGCGTACATATGTATAGTCGCGGAATGAAAAGATTCGTAGTCTTAAAGTCGGTTTTTGCTTGTAGTCAATATGTAGACGTCAAAGAATCACACGAAATTGCAATGATGATGTTGACAGAAGCTGTTTTTTTTTGTAGGTACCACTTCGTTTATCAGACTTTAATGGCAGGTCCAACTAATAAACAGTCTCAACTACTCGTAACATCCACGGAAGTCAAGTAACATTTTTTATACTAGCCTATAATAGTGTCCCACTGCTGGTCAAAGGCCTCCCCTCTGGTCCCCCATTGCTCCCTGTTTTGAGCCAATCGTTCAACACACACAGGAACATTGATTCAAATAAAATTTAATCCCGTTTAGAATTTGATTTCGAAGCTAATCATCTACTCTACCATCTCTCGATCCTACAACCCCCCCCCCCGTACTTTTTCAAAACAAAACAAGTCAAAATATTATTGACATCTCACTTTCATTGTCCGAGCCAGTGTAGAACCAATACGTCTTTATTACAATTGACACTCAATAAGAGTCGTTGCTAATAGAGTGATAATGTGATTAGGAGAGCGTGTCGTGCTAACGTTTGTGTACTAAGCTCATTGTAGTACACACTGTATGCGCGCAGGTATATAGGGTGTAATCGTTAGGTGTAGCCAGCCGATTACTCCGTAAATATAACAGATATCAGAAAAATTTAAACTGATATCGAAAGTACGTAAGCCAATCAGTAAAATCACATTAATAACTTGTTAATAAATCATTATCATCCCAGCCTATATAATATACGTCCCACTGCAGGGCACAGGCCTCCTCTCAGAATGAGAGGGCTTGGGCCGTAGTTCCCACGCTGGCCCAGTGTGGATTGGGAACTGCACATACACCATTGTATTTCTTCTCAGGTGTATGCAGGTTTCCTCACGATGTTTTCCTTCACCGTAAAGCTCATGGTAAATTACAAATGTAATTTCGCATTCGCACATAAATTCCGAAAATCTCAGAGGTACGAGCCCGGACTCGAACCCACGACCCTCTGCTTGAGAGATCGTAGGCCCACCACGACCATAAATAAAACGAGAAATATCCAACATTTTGACATTAAACACTCCCACACATTAAGTACCTAAGGGCCACTTGCACAGTCTAGGGTTAAAAAATTAAATCGTTAACCCCAGGTTAAGAATGACATTTCCATACATTTTGACACTTATTAGCCCGGGGTTAACAGTTAACTCGGAGTTAAGTAGCTAACTCAGGTCCGCGCAAGCCCGCCTAAGTGAATGAAATCAATGATATTTCCAATGATAGATATGTTTTTATCACGGATATATTAGACTCCTTATGTGACTGATATGCATCTAAATCTGGTTCATTTTTACCAGTTTCGGTAATGCACTTACTGGTCAGTCAAGTGAACAAACCTTCCAGTATATTTTATTCAGCTAGCCTGATAGCTGCGTCCAAACAAAAACTAACAACAAGAGTCGTCAAATATTCCACAGCAGCGAACTAGCAGTTACTCCTGCAGATGGCGTCGCCATCGATCGACCTGTTGCGTGGGGTTGTTCCACTAACCTCACGCTGTTCGAGCCACCACAAAAAACAACTGTAACCGCTGTAGAATAGGATCAAAATACGTTCGGGTCGCGCACAAATCCGCTCCAAGCTCCGTACTGCTGTCACAATAAGGGTTGTTTTGTCCGTTAATGTAGATAAATGAATGTCTAAAGTGAATCGTGCAAACAGAGCGAATGATTTCTTTTTGTTTTATTGTCGTTGTTTTGTGAAGGACTGTTAGCATAGGAAAGCATTTTCCTGCCTCGGCCAACGTCTTATCGGATTTTATATTTAGCTGTCATGTATATAATTTGTTTGAGGAACGTCTGGAGTTTGATTTGCTTTGCTTTATTGCTTTTTATTTACTCGTGAAAGTTGTGAACGGACGTTCTTTTCGTGTTTTATTAGCTCGAGTAATACAGGGTTCACAAGTAAAAGGCCCACTTAAACTGACATTTTCCTCGTGCGTCAATTGATAATTCTGTTACAAAACGTTTATTGATTGACGGCTGATTACACTCGACATATTTCTACGGGACGGAGACTGCGATTACCTTTGCGGTTCGCTTCATAATATGTACTGCTATGGATTGGAATTCGCTTCCATCGTCTGTCAGTCATATTCAAAATCATCATCTTCAGTCTATGCTCGTCTACTGCTGGACATAGGCCTGGCACGCCATTGAGCACGATCCTCGGCCACTCTCATCCAGCTCTTGCTAGCCGCCTTGCGAAGATCGTCGCTCCACCGAATCTGAGGACGTCCTGCGCTACTTTTGCCGAATCGTGGTCTCCACTCAAGAACTCGTCTACCCCAACGGTTATCGGTTCTTCGGGTTATATGGCCGGCCCATTCATTGCCACTTCAGCGTGCTAATGCAGTGGGCTATGTTGATAACTTTGGTTCTCTGTCGGCTCACTTCGTTACGAATTCGATCTTTCAGAGAAACTTCGAGCATAGCCCTTTCCATAGCACGTTGGGCAACCTTATATTTGTGGACCAGCCCTACAGTGAGTGCCCATGTTTGGACACCGTATGTCAGGACGAGTAGGATGCACTGATTGAAGACTTTCGTCTTTAGACTCCGTGGAATTATTTAAAGTCCTGCTAGTTAGAATATAAATTCGTACTAAACATAAACCTTTGCTCAGTCCGGTCTTAACGTATAAAACGTCTGGTTCGCCGCGTCGCACCGGTTGTTGCGCCACCAGCAAATAGGATTAATAAACAAGGCTTCGATCCAACATGGCTGCGCTGATACGTCTGACGCTTCACGGAAAGACGGTGGAAATTTTTTTTATTAGTGCTCGAGTTTTTCCTTATGGGGTCGTCAAGCCATCCGTAGTCCGTAATGACTTTAGTTTGGAGCATTACACGATGGCTCCTCGCAAATGTTATATGACATAAGGTGGCAAAACGAGCTCAAAGTCAAAGTCGAAATATGTTTTTGTTAAAAAAATATTTTTAAAGCAAGCTTTGTAGCTAACTGTACTTTTTGTTGACTTACTTGCATTGTCATCCAACCTAAATAAGTATACCAAAAACAAGATCAAGTACTTAGTTTGAATAACTCTCGTGACTAAAAAACGTCACACCCTACACTTAAAGACTGAAAGAGTAGACACTCGTGGCCAGAAAAAAGTAATTGAAGCAATATTTAATTCCGTGATTAAGTTGCTTAAAAGTCAACGTCGAAATATCTGTATTGAAGTTAAGTCAAATAACGGGCACTTTATTTATTATAAACATACTTATATGTAGAATAAGAAAGGTACAATTGAGATAAAATAAAAACTAACCTAAAAATAACCTAACTAACTAACCGTGAAATTTTAGTGGTTGTTTTCCCGAAACGAGATGATTTAGTATCGATTGTACAATCGATTTATAATTACTATTTTGACTAGAGTCAAAAATCCAATTGTGAAAAACGAAAGTCGAAAATGACCACAAACCAATAGTACGCTTCGTTGGTACCTAACCTATCGTACGATCGTACGCTACTTGTACCAACGAAGCGTTACTATTGGTTTGCGGTCATTTTCGACGTTCGTTTTTCACAATTGGATTTTTGACTCCAGTCAAAATAGTAATTATAAATCGATTGTACAATAGAAACTAAATCACCTCGTTTCGGGAAAACAACCACTAAAATTTCACGGTGTATAGACAGTTCGCCTTTTTTTTTTATTAAGCCACAATTTACAAAAATAACAAGTTAAAAATATTTTCGCCAAACTGCTAAGCAGTTTGTTGGCGAATACAGCACTCTTTTTTATAAACTAGTATTTAAAATAGGCCCTAAAGCTTATACCTAAAACAAGATAAACATAAACACACAAACATACAATATTTGCGGACCCTAACTTTCACTTTCTTTAATGAAGTTATCCATCAAAAAGCCTAAGCCTAAGTCCTGTCTCTAGATTATGTACATACATCTAAAGTATTTAACACAAGAATTTTTTATAACTCAGTAGATACGCTGAAACTAGGGATCGCCCTTGTGGATCGGAATTATTTCGTAACATCTTTATCCAAAATATAATCATTCATTTTATAGAACGCTTCAGGAAATGTCTTCTTGACGGTCGATTTGAACTTTGTATTTGTTTAATCGTTTATAGTACCTAGTGTTATCTGACGGTAAGTTTGGACTGAGCGAGCGTTGATGAGTCAGTAAATCAATCAATCTGTCTGTCAGTCAGTCAGTCAGGACTTTTCTTTTTATAATATGTACAGTCAAGGTCATAAATATATGTACGTTACCAAGGCATCAAAAATATCTATGCAACTCTGTCACTAACCATAAGGTTGGTGTTTGCATATATTTGATGCGATGGCTGTATAGATATTTATGCCTTCGACTGTACAAACTACACTATAGAATCTACGATAACGCACCCGAGACGGCGCGAAAGCAGCGCGTGCGTCGATTTCTTTGACGATTATCAAACAAACGTCACAAATAGTTTGTAATGAGGCTGCGTGTTACACTAACGCAATCACGATATGATTGATTACAATGAACTATTTAGATATCACCGGACTCTAGTGGCAGTGGGCAGGGCCCATCGCTCGTAGAACTGATGGCCGATGGGGCCAAAAGTTTGTCGAGTGGCGTCCACGGACCGGAATAGGCAGTGTAGATAGGCCTCCAACAAGCTGGAGCGACGACCTGGCTAAGGTTGCAGGAACGTTTTGGCGAATCTTGAGGAAGGCCTCTTTCGGAAGGAATCTTTCGGCTGCAATGATGATATATTGAGATGTCTACGAATAGGACACAAGATGAGATCATACACCGAAAAAAGAGAACGAAACTTGTTATTAATAGTAAATGAAGCATAAAAAAGGAACTGACACTTTATATAAGGAATTCTTGCCATGTTCAATTATTTTACGCCAAAAATGTAGTAAGTGCGCAGAAAGTGTGGCTCTTATTTTATCTCACACAACTAGATTTTTTTTTAAATCGGTTTATAAATCATGAAATTCCAAGGTAACAAACACGAATAAAGCAACTGAATTGGTAACATAATTTTATTTAAAGTCGGTTTGTAAACAGTTAGTTCTACTTACAATTTCTATGACCATCTCGAATGTCTCCTTCAATTACCGCTTACGCGACGGTGTGACATCCTCCGCTCGTCCCGTAGCAAAACGAGCTCTAAGTCATCACTATTAGGTGCTTTTCCCCGTTCGTCTCATTCACTTTCTTTTTCACTCGCACGTGAGCCGACAAGGTCAACGGATTTGCATTCGATTGGTTTTTTGCGCGATGCCGTGTTACGGTGTGATTATTGTTTTTTCTTGGGTACTACGCGTGCGTACGATACTTCCCTGACTCGGAGATAGACTATTGTTGGGTATTTGACACCGCTAACTAATCAATTGACGTTCTTTTTATTGAGCTGTTTACGCGAAACGCTCATAGGTTTTGTATGGCATTAGTAAGTGATGTCTCTTGTCACTTATTTATCAATTGATTGAAGCTGTTTATTTGTTGCAAATTAAATGGAAGCCTTTTATTAAAATTGTAAGTTAACCGTTTTCGGGGTTAATATGAAGTAGTGTGAGTCACGTCTTGGAAATATTTTCAATGATGTTAATCAGTGGTGTATCTAGGAGTTTGGGGGGAGCTAAGGGACTTAAGCTCCCTTACAAAGGCACCCGAGTTCTTCTGTGATGTTGTGTGCTTTTCTAGTTTTTAATTTGTTGGAAACTACATATTCTTGACCCATATATGCCCAGTGGGTCGTTTTCGACCCGTGCAAAAATCCCGCGGATTTGTAAACGAAAACGCTTATCTGTGACGTTTAGCGAATGAAAGAAATCGGAGACTAAAAATAGTTCTGGGCATATATGGGTTAATACGGTCAAGCTGATGTCAATTATCTTATACTGTGAAGATGTTTGGAGGTGTTTTACTCAATCACGCAATAAAGTCTGAACGAATGAAAAACTTGTTGTACAGGCTAGACACATAATCTCTGTACAGCTAGAGACATGGGATACGTAATGAATTCCCGTGGGATAATATTTCAACATTAAGCAAGCATAGAGCCAGGCCTCATGCATGCCATGTACTTACGCGCGATATTTACCTACCGCGGGGACGATCTCCTGCGATCGAAATTTCAGTAGGTTGTCACTAGCGCGCGCCGACGCACGTTCATTCGTGTTCCACGGAAAAAATATGCCGCCTGGACTTTTAGAAGTGAAAATGGTCAAACAGGGGGCAAACTTTAATATGACTATGCTAGAATTAATAGCTAATATAACAATTTGGAAGTTCGTATCGTGCTGTCCCTCTTACTCTTCTATAAAAAGCTATAAGCGTGAGCGGGATGGCACGATGCGAAGTTCGAAAGTTGACCTTCGTATCTAGTATAACGTTAGGGTACTGTGAGCATGGCAATGTGTTCTGCGCATTACAATAAATATCCTTTTTTGTTAGGATTCCAGAGCTAAAATGGCAAAAACGGAACCTTTATAGTTTCGCCATGACCGTCTGTCCCTTTGTCCGTCCGTGGCTTAGCTTAGGGAATATTAGTGCTAGAAAGTTTGCATGGATATAATATATAGCAATTATTCCGACAAAATGGTAAAACAACATGTAGAGAAAAAAAAAATCCTAACTGCCAGCCCTTGTCACTGTCGGCACGCACACATTCTTAAGGAGACGGAGTACCTAGTATAATCTGTGGCTACAATCGCGGTAAGTACCAAGATTTTGTACGGGATGCAGTATCTGTTACGAAGTAACTATTAAATAATTTATTGAATCAGGCGTTACTTTGCGGAGGTCCATATTAATGAACTAAAACAATTACTTTGCTCACCCGCGACCTTACAATAGTTACGTTTATGCAAGAAATGTGCGTTCATGCAGTTCCTCCACCTCCACACTGTACGAACACACACAAATCACATAAACCCAACCATCACCACCACCAAGCTACACTGACACGTTTCGAACTCAACCAGAGCTCATCTTCAGAGTTACCACAACCGTATGCTATGCTACCAAATGTTAAACTAACAAACCAAAACAAATGTTTTAACTTGTCACTGTAACTTCTCAAGTACCCACTTTATTCGACCCAAGCCGCAGTAAAGGAGAAGATACTAAATTTACCTGTTCATTAATAATAGACCCCATAGTGTTGTACCTAATACACACACACATGTACACTATGGGGTCTATTATTAATGAACAGGTAAATTTAGTATCTTCTCCTTTACTGCGGCTTGGGTCGAATTTGAACAGTTAGTATTAATTAAATATGCCTTATAAATAAATAAACAAAAAATTCAAGGTAGTTTTATAATATGTCAATAAAAGTTAATTTTTGTGGGGTAGTTTGAGAATAAGAAAAATAAAGTGGGTACTTGAGAAGTTACGGTGACAAGTTAAAACATTTGTTTTGGTTTGTTAGTTTAACATTTGGTAGCATAGCATACGGTTGTGGTAACTCTGAAGATGAGCTCTGGTTGAGTTCGAAACGCGTCAGTGTAGCTTGGTGGTGGTGATGGTTGGGTTTATGTGATTTGTGTGTGTACGTACAGTGTGGAGGTGGAGGCACTGCATGAACGCACATTTCTTGCATAAACGTAACTATTGTAAGGTCGCGGGTGAGCAAAGTAATTGTTTTAGTTCATTTAAGCAACTATTAAGTAACCTGTGATAGAGCTGTCCAATAACGTCGTGCTTTAAAAATGTTACCATAACCTTTCTTCGGAGGCCACCAATGCCGCCCGGCAAGATGGCTTCGGCGTGGCGCAAGCCAACTCATCAAAAAACCACAAATAAAATTCTTGCTATAAAATTACGATGTACATTTGATAAATCAAGCATTAGGTGTAATCTTCACGTTTTGTTTGTAAATCAGCCTTAGTCATTTGATTATAGGGCCATAATAAATAATGGAGTATTTTCGGATTCTAAATCAAAGTGAGAGCTCACTTTGGAATTAAAATCTATCAAGGCAAACTTGTTTAATCGTGTTTCGGAAGCAAACACGAATTAAGGAAAACGATCAATATCATACTATTTTTTTTTCTTCCATAAAGTAGACCAATTTTATACAAAGTGATTTTAAAAATAGCACTGAATGTCATTGGTGGACTCTTCAGGCCAAAATCTAAGATTGTAAAACTGAAGCTGTGGACTAAAGCTAGTATACAGGGTTATTTGTAATTCACTAGCATCCTTATAACCCTAAACTCATACCACTTAAACAATTTTTTTTTGTTTTACGGCGTTTGTCATAACTTAATATTTTTGGTGTAATAACGTTTTGAAAATTTGAGATTACCTCTTATTTTTACGATACTCTGTGTATTTGTATGGGAAAAAAGTGCTTCATTTTAAAAAGTCGTAAAACAAAAAACATTTGTTTGAGTGATAGGAATTCAGGGTTAAGAGGATGTCAGTGAATTACAAATAACCCTGTAGAAGTATAGGTATATCTAGATTCTAGAGCACGAAGAGTAGAAAAGAGAGAAGCGCCACAAAGTACACAAATGGACATGGTCTTTCTGTAAGGTATGTCGACGAACACGCGTCCAAAAGCTAGTAAATTATTAGGGTTTCATTGTGTTGTCTTGCCCATTAATTTGTAGGGCTAATATTATCTGTGACCTTTCTGAAATTCTAAGGACAGGCAATTTATATTTCATTACACTGAATTGCTATGAAATGACCGGGATCTGGTTACAGGGGACGGATCAAGCGTGGCTCCAGTATGGAATAATGTTAGAATAACAAAACCGGCCAAGCGCGATTCAGACCCGCTTACTGAGGATTCGATACAAAAATTAAAACGAGCAGAAATATTTAGCTGCTTTTAAATGAAACCCACGAATTAAAATCAAGTTTTTTTCAAAGGAGCACTTTTTTTACTAGCATATGTATAATAGTGTCCCACTGCTGGCAAAGGCCTCCCCTTTGGTCTTTCATAGCTCCCTGTCCTAAGCTAAATCTGGCCAATCGTTAAATTCCGCATCCAGGTCGTCTCGCCACTATTAATTTAATTCATTTTGTTATTTGTTTTATGGCACTCCTACTTTCAATGCTTTTGTACAATAATACATTATATCCTTCGATGTGTATTTTAATTTCCTACTTATTGAAACTTATAACCCATTACTTGAATTTGATTTGTGGCCCTTTCATTTAAAAGCAGCGCTTCGTATTTTCATAGAATATGTATGAAAAGTAAAGACATTTTTAGCGGATCAGTGATTTTTTGAGTTCTTGGTTAATTTTTTTTTACTTAGGTATGTTGTTAGGAATTACTCCTTAGGTTTTGATACCCACAGTTTTTGTATGAAAATGCTCTTTCAAAAGGTTGTATCTTTGACCGCGTTAACTTACAAATGCAACTTTATGTCAGCTTCAAAGGATTGCAGACTTGAGTAATGAGTATTTCATATTAATTTCAAATCGATACCTAAACGTATTCCTTAGAAAAAGTGCTTTGACGACAGTCACCTGTTGAGTTTAATGCCGGTTATTCAAACCGGTGGTAGATTCCTCGACATTCATAGGTGCTTTTATAGCCTCGTCTAAATTGAAAAAATATTTTGACTTTGAATGAGGCGATCCCTTAAGGATTCCTTTTTCATTTTGCCATAAGCAACTCTAAAAATATTAAATCGCATGGATTTTTTTAGATGTTTTCTTAATACAGTGTTGCTCCCGTATTGAACAAAAGATGGTAAAGAACTACGATCCAATGGACGATCTTTGCTCTTCCCTTTTGCAGTTGGTTAGAAATAGTACATAATTGTAGTAAATATAATTTTTCGAACTTCTTGTTGCCTCCCAAGTAACTGGACAGCTCAAATTTACCGATAAAATGTGTAGACGACGACCAAGGTCGCGAGAATACGCAGTTACATTTCTCTGAATAGATGAATAAATTAACTTCAGACAATGGAAAGCCTCGGTCTTCAAAGATGTAGAACGGATACTTAATTGTCTTCCTCAAATCCATAAATGAGCGCAATAACTCTTATTGTGATTCAAACGGATGTTTCGGGGCCGATTCGGGATGCGAAGCCATTTTGAAAGAAAGAAAGAATTTTAAACTGCCCTATGATTGGTCTTCTAATTACAATCATTGGCGTCTGTTTGTTGACTGATTCTTCGTTCTGGTTTCCTTGGCAATTAAAAGCGAACATGGAAATTAGGTAACTCCACTTGCGTTTCAACTTCTATCAGTTCCCTATCACATATATTAAAGAAATTACCTACAGTCAGCATACAATCTTTCTTCTAATCTTCTCTAATGCGGTATATAAAAACTTTTTAACAAAAAAAATAAATCGCCGAAAAAACTGAAAAGCAAAAAATAATACCTTTTTTGTTTCACCTTAATCTAGGTACCAGTTTGAAGTCGGTGCCTCAGCACGAGCCAGGAGGAGTAATAGAAGCCAATCAGGTAGAAGATTATAGGTCCACTCCTCCTGGCTAGTGCTGAGGCACCGACTTCAAACTGGTACCTAGATTAAGGTCAAACAAAAAAGGTAGGTTTTTTGCTTTTCAGTTTTTTCGGCGGTTTAATTTTTTTGTTAAAAAGTTTTTATTTTATACTTTTTTCCCATCCTTGGGGGTATTTTTTTTTTCCAAATTTATATAATACCAACTTCAAGGTATACCCTATCCAATAAAAAAGAATTATGAAAATCAGACTACTCTGTAAAAAGTTACTCAATCATCCTCTGTTTTCCTACCCTTAGGGTAGGAATATTGTTTCCAAATTTAAATGGGACCACCCTCGGGGTATACGCTTTCCAATTAAAAAAGAATCATCAAAATCGGACTCCTCTGTAAAAAGTTATGCGTGATCATACATAAAAAAAAATACACGTCGACTTGAGAACCTCCTCCTTTTGTTTTCGTCGGTTGAAAATCTCTGTCACGGTGTTTCTTATCGAACTCCTCAGAAACGGCTTGACCGATTTTTATGAAATTTTTTGCTCCACATTTGGTAGGTCTGAGAATAGGTCGTAGGCTATTTTTTATACCTACCCCTACTCTTCGCAGATGGAGTCGCGGGCAATAGCTAGTAAAGTATAAAAAAAACTCGTGTCACGGTGTTTGTGGTATGCACTCCTCTGAGACGGCTCGATCGATTTTTAAGTTTTTTTTTTGTATATTAGATATGTCGTCCACATGGATTCACATGGATACGTCGTAAAATATATTTCACCCTCCTACTTTCGCCTCATTTTTAATTTATTTTAGTGAGACATCGGAGTTTTAATCACTGTCCCACATTCAATTCAATTACTTACATGTATTTAGTTCTTAGTTGGATGGATTGGACGTGTAACGCCTTGGACTGCCCCAGTGTTCTAGACGGGGAGTTTTTGACGGGGAGGCCTTTTCCCAGCAGTTGGACACTATGAACTGACCGGTTAATTAAAAAAAAAGTAATAGGTAACAACAGGGTGTCATCTATTGAGGCATTAGTACTTATATCAAATACTAAGACATTTAGGTACTTTGCAGTGTCACAATTAATCAGATACCTACAGCGATGATATATTAGTGGACACCTTCAAAGTAACAAACAAAATATTAATAAGTACTCAATGAAAATTGAAGACACTGCTACTTGCCGTTTAGTCGTGCTGTACGCGCGTGAGCCGTCAATCCTCGCTGTCAAAAGCTTAACTCCAATAAACTTTTTTATAAAAGCTCACTGATAACCTCTTGCATGAAACATTCACGTCTCACACAACTAATAATGCCGGCCGATAATGTCAAGATATGCAAAACTCAGTTTTAATGCCACACGTGAAGGCTCGACGTATTTTGCGCGAATGCAAAGGTAATTTTGCCGGCTATTGGTTTAAATGTGAAGGACTAGGACCCTTCTCCGGGTATGTTTATTGTTTGTTTATTTGTTTATTTACTCTTGTTTTTCTCCTCTCCGTTTATTGGACATATGGTCGCTTTTCATGACTTTCGTTTTCTGTTTTATTATCGTACTATTTGACTTGGATGGATTCGTGTTCAATTACGGGAAAATTGGTCCGCCTGAACCTTTCCTTAAATATAATAAACTAGCTTTTGCCCTTGATTTCGTCCGTACAAAGATAAAATTTAAAGATAACTCCCGGTGTCAATCCGACGGGAAATTCCAAAAATCTTACTCACCGCACCTCTATGATCTCAAAAGGTGATATCGGCCAAAATATTAAGGCCCTATCGAGCTTTTTACGCTAATCGATTTTAGGTATTCTATGCACTCGTGTATGTGTGCGTGAGAGCGGCTAGAATTAAAGCCGTGCGTAAGCGCAAGCGACATAAGTTCCCCGTCCCATTTGTCCGAATGAGAACTATCTCAACTAACTATACGGACAAGGGGGAAGCAAGACGGCCCAAGATAGATTGGTCAGACCGCGCGTGTATTTAGGTATTTTCAACGTATTACTAAAACAAATACATATTTTAAAAATGTAACAACACTAGGCCCTAGAGAACATCTTGTTTTATTAACATTCAAAAAGTCATGGCCTGCCGTGCGTGGAGTATTTACGCCGTTACTAAGGATTTATTTTATTTTTTAGAGACTACTTTGATTTTTTTTCTATCGAGCAAACTACAAGTAGGTAATCATTTTTCGAAAAACACTTGTCGCTAGAGTGAATCCCTAAAATATCGTACACATGAATTTCAGAACTAAAGCTTTGCTAGTAAATGATACAGCAAAGGATTATATTAATGCAATAAATGCGCCAAAAGCTCGGTAGGGCCGTAAAAAGATCACAGAACATGTTAAGATTTAAAATATTTTCAAAAAAGCGTTCTACTAACCGTCAGTTCCAGCAACAGTAATACATCTCCAAGCCAACCAGACCCTTTGTAATTTCACTGAATTATCGAAATGTACAAATGAAAATATCAAATCGGTCTCCTTGCGCAAAATTGAAATTGACCAAATCGAATTTCCGGAGATACAATTGGACGCCCCGTAATCCCGGGCCGTAAATTATTTATCGATTCTGTTTGCCATTGACATTATTTTTATTACTACATCGGTTAAGGTGCTAACAGAAGCCAACTGACATAATAAGCTTTTACATTCAGAATAAACTTATTTACTGCTGCGGTAAAAGACGTCAAATTGTATTTAAGCTTAGACTCATCAATCATCATCATCTTAGTCTATGTTATGTCTCATTGCTGGGTACGTAGAGTCTCTCACAATCATCATTTAATTGCTCCGAAAGTGCGTGCCAGTTTTCCTCGGGATATTTCTGTGGAGAAATTCTACGAAGTTCCCAATCCACACTGGGCTCGCGTAGGAACCACCCAAGCCTTCTTATTCTGAGAGAAGGATTGTACCCTGAAGTACTGCAAATTGCTGATTTGGGACCATTACGTATGATTACGTATTACGTATGATGTATGCATTGTTTTATTTTTATTGATGTCTTATTTTAATTTGTATATCACGAATAAGTAAAGGTTTCTTTATTTCTTTATGTATTTATAGCCTGGGATGAGCAAAGTGAAACTTGTTTCCATTAGTTGCTTTAAACAAGATTGAATTCTCCCAAATGAATTTTGCATTAATGCAAAATAAATTGGCCAATTAATCATAACTAACAAACGAATATTTTTTACGGAGACTCATTTAAATACCTGTGCAAATGTAAATGTAATCTAAACTTCGAAATGCAGTCATCTCTGCGCGGCAAGTGACATTTTGTTCAAATATTTTGACAGCTTTTATAAACAGGCCTAGGTATTATATTATGCAAATAAAGTCATTTTAAAGTGTCAACTGTTCAGTTGTTATTTCTAATATTGTATACCTTTGGTATAATGTAATCTATTTGCTCTATCTCTATGGGAGTGGATTCAAGGAACTTATTTAGGTGTTTCAGAAAATCTACAAAATCACAACAGTACCGCTGTTCACCGAAAATGTAGCTTTATGCTCTTAGATTGCGGTTGTTTGCTTACCGAGCATGTATACATCGTGTACTACATTAATGGTCTATTCACCGTTTTCGGATATACCTACACAAAATTATGATTTTTTCAAAACTTATCTGCCTGCTTTGTTTTTTATTAAAGTTTCATGGTGAGATGACCCTGGACGCGGGTCTGAGCGAGTGGCCGAATATAGCTCTGGAAAGGGAGATGTGACGGTCAAGAGGAGATATGCCTGTACCCAGCAGTGGCCAACAAATATAGGCTAATAAAAATAATAAATTATGATGATAGTGTAGGATTGTCACTGGTTTACCACGACTAATTAATAAAATTTGATTCTTGGTTATTTTTTTAACAATAATATTTAGGACACAAGTGTCTTAGAGAAATTGACTTCATTTGACGTGTAGGAAGGAAATAAAACACGATGTAAAAGTCTTCACTCTTCACTGTTGACTGAACAGTTATATAATCACATCCTACGTTAAGCCCACCGCCTTCTCCTTACGTCATATTAATCGCCATAATGGCGATTACAATACAAGTATATCGTATTACCGAAGTTTGTTCTCAAATTTCTTCGACAGGGCTTTACCATAACTTGGTCCAAGTTTGAAACTTAATACTCTACGAGCAGTCGCCCTTACTGTGAGCAACTTAAACCTATGCTTGTTAAAATTAAGCAAGGACTAAAGTATTTAAGTTTAAGTTAGCTTTCAACTAATGGCTTATTTTGAAATATTACTATACTGGCAGCAGATTTTTAAAATCACATCTGTCACACACACACGTGACAAAATGCCGGTCTGAAATCGCCAAATATTTCTAAATCACACTTGTCAATATATCGTTCTAAAATGGCCGAATATTGAGCTGAATTTAAAATACGAGAAGTGTAATATGTTATGACAAGTAGTTGAAAAATTTATTTGAGCTCTAGTATTGTATCAGTACAGATTTTTATCACACAAAGATTTCATAAATTTATTTTTAATAGGAAGTTTAATACATTTTCTAAATCAGTTCTTCGATTTAGAGTTGCTATGTTAAATAAACTGTGTGAGTGAGTTACTTCAATAATTCTGCATTTTATTACTGACCCTATTTTCTTTGCTACTTAACAACTAATTTTGAATAACCGAAAAGTTGTCCTCCAAAAACGACATATGAATAAAGAATTGTGACCATAATACTTACTACAAAATTAAAAAAAAACTGACTAATTGTTTTAAGTTTTACTGCCAATGTTTTGTCGCAAGCTATTTACCCAGCTATTATAATTATTATTATTTATTTTTTACCTTTAGCTTTAGTTAGTTTTAGTTAGATTTAAGTTAGTCCTAAGTTTTTACTGTTTTTATTTAATTTTTATTTATTAAATGTATAGATAAATAAATTTTACCCAGGTAGGTAGTACATTAATATTTATCTTATTAGTACTGAAACAGGTAAGGTTAAAAAAGTTAGCGATCACCCTACCAATAAGTAGAATAATACATATCTTCCTGTACATAGATAATTGTAAATGAAAGTATGTCAGATTACGAAAAGTATCACGTAGTTGTCAGATTTTTGACGCAATGCGGATTGACTTTTCATTCGATTGCACTGCCAACATAAGTAAATATGTACACATCTAATTTAAATCTCAAAATCATATTTGATTGCATGTTACTTTGTGCTCGTTGGCTTATGAATGTAACCGGTTTTATGTTAGAATGTGTTTAATGATCATAAGTAGCATTAATGATGTTATAATCCGTTTGATTGGCTAATTAAACGCCAGAAGACTGCATGTAACAATTATAGTCATATTAAATTAATTATGTGCACACAAAATTTACAATTATATTGGTTAAGTGTAAAAAAACCCAAAACGCTTCTCGTTTCTATGTACATCAGTACACACCCCAATTACGATAATCAAAAACACAATAGAACCGGTCACAAAATTTAAATAGTTGGGAAGAGCTTCCAATATCAAAAAACACCTACTATATGGAAGTGAGACGTGGACCATGATTTAACGGGACAGAGAAAGGATAGAAGCCTTTGGGATGTGTTGTTGGAGGATGGATGGGATTAGCTGGAAAGGAAAGAAAGTCAACGAAGAGGTTCTTACCATGGTCAAAGAGAAAAGAACGTTACTGGAGAATATAAATTGCAGAAGGGGACATGATAGGACACTTTATACGGCACGACAATTGTTCGGTGCAATACACCTAACACACGCGTTCAGGCCGCGGCGCACTGTCAGCAATCGGCAATCGGTTCATTGATCGCCGCGACCTAGTTTTAAGTATTATAAGTGAATAATATTAGTGCATTTTTGGAAACAGTCGCGACCGGGTGCATTCGAACAATCATAACATTTAACATTTTCAACATTCTTAACTAACATAGTTGTAGTGGATTATATACTAGAGTTTAACATTTATACAATAAACATTTCTTTACTCCTCCAGTCGAAGTTTAAAATCTCTACCGCAATCCCCGCACCGCACAACAATTCTTTTTAGACCTGTCGGAAGGAAAAATAGAAGGATGACGAGACAGAAGAAGGCTAAGATTGACCTATTTTGACCAGGTGAAGGAGAAAGTGAGTGTCGTGTCGTATCAGGGAGTCAATCAACTGGCCGAAAACCGTTCGTAGTGGCGGTTACTCCACCGATAAGAGCATAGTTCTTAAATTTAAGAAGAAGGATAGGTTAAATGGACCGATTAGCGCGAAGCACCTCTGTTTCCGTCCGGACGTCTGCTTTCCTCTACAGGTCGCATTTCCCAACTGATTCTCATGAAGTTTTGTGCGTAGATTTGATGAATACATGAAGTTTTTGGTCGATTCAGTTTTTAAAATGGTTGAGCGACTTGAAAACGTGAAGAATACCATATCTGGGCCATTTCGCAAGACTCGCGAGATTTACATCGTACAGAGCCACTAGTTTAAAATTTATTATGCACATACAGAATTTATATTTAATAGGTACGTTAGTAAAGGTTATGTAAGGCTAATCATTATGCATTGCTTTTGCAAATATAGTGTTCTTTGCAGACGCTTATTTAATATCTGCTTTTTCCCCATGATTTCGTCAGCGCGGAACTAAATGCAAATTGACTTATCTCTGAATTCAATTAACGTCTATGTATAATAGGTACACTACAAATCGGCTAGTTTTAATCTTTTATATGTTGTCTAACTACTGCTACTACTACTCCTTTCACTCTCACTTCTTGGCGGTACTTCCAAGCAACTCACCACATTCTTGCTTCTCGGGGGTTCATAAGACAAGAAACTTGACACATTCTAGCTTCTCGCTGTTCTTAAGACAATAAACTTAGCATTCTCCCTTCTTGGGGGTTCTCGTTTCTTCTTGCTGAGTCTGTAGGTGCTCTCACGTAGACTCGTTAAACGCTCGTTGCGTGTAGTAGGGTCAACGTCATAAATAAGTGATGACTTTTGTACCTTGTCACTTTAACGTCATGTTTGAAAAGTCATACGAAATTATGTAACGACTGAAAGCGACAAAGTAGAAAAGTGATCACATATTTATGACGTTGACTGTGCGTATCAGTACGCGTCTTGAACGACTTCAGCTCTATAAATTCTATTAAGGCGGAGAAAAAGTTACCTAAAAAAAAACCGGCCAAGTGCGAGTCGGACTCGCGCACCGAGGGTTCCGTACAAATTTATATGTATCTAAGATATCCAGTCTTAGTAGACCCCTGCTCCTAAGCAAAATGTGCGCAGTGTGGGATCATTGTAGATTGGTTACTGATATAGACAGACAGACAAAAAAATGTATACTTTTTACAATTTTTCCTTTATCTGTGCTATAAGATCTTGTTTCGTACCAAATTTCAAGATTCTGAGTTCATGGGAAGTACCCTGTAGGTTTTGATTCCCTTGCGAGTGTCGATAATTTGCGGAAATTTGCGGCATAAAAGGCTTTATCTTTTGATTGCGTTGGCTTAGAAGTTTGATTTTTTCACAGCTCCAAGGACCGTAAACCTGAGTATTTGACATAAATTTCAGCTTGATACCTCCACGCGTTCCTGAGAAAAAGGGTCTTGACAGACAGACGGATGGACGGACGGACGGACGGACGGACGGACAACAAAGTGATCCTATTAAGGGTTCCGCTTTTTCCTTTCGAGTTGCGGAACCCTAAAAAAGGCTAGAGTGAATATGCTGTTACTGAACCAGTGAGGTACACCTTTGGCCTCATCTGCACTTTTCATCAGGTGAGATAGTGGTCAATCACGGGTCAGTTTAATGTAGAAAAGGTAAATTTCACAGAATTGGTTTCTCAACCAATACAGGGTATAATTTTGTAATACCACCTCCAGGGAAAGTACTCTAACTGAAAATAAGAAAATTTACTCAAAGGAAACATTCCTTTCTTTTAATTTACTAAGTTTATTAGAGAGATTTGATCCTTAGAATTGACTCTATCGATCAATGAAATAAAAATAGAGTGCTATTTTTTCAGATTTTAGCCGGTGCGATTCCCGGGTGAGACAAGCGAATTTTCGAAAATCTTTGAATGCTGTTTTCACTATTTTCAAAAATAAAGGAATGTTTCCTTTGAGTAAATTTTCCTATTTTCAGTATTTAGAGAACTTTCCCTGGAGGTCGCATTAAAAAATTCCACCCTGTATTATATACTACATGTGATTTGAAAGTGAGTCGCCTTCTAACCTATTTATACCTACCCAAAGCATTACGCTTAGCTTCTTCCTACGCTGAGATTCTTCACTTCACAACTCCTAGCGCCGTATTAACGTCGATCATTATTTACTACGGTGGTAAAGTGAAGTTTGTAGAACCAGTTTAGCGTGACCCTTGCGATTTCAAAACAAAACGGGACTGCAAGGTACAGGGGATGGCTGGGAGGTCATGCTGGGTGGCCTTCATAAGTTATGGGTCAGTGTTCTAGTGCAACGAAGTCTTATACAGGGGGGGGGGGGGGAGTAAAGGGAGCTAACTAGTTTACCGGAGACCTTGGGCGGGGCGTATTGTACGTCAACTGATTGTTGGAGTACGACAAAGTGTTGTTGTTTGGTAGCTACTTACGACTAGAGGGGGGTATGTATTACAATACCGAAGTACAAAAGACCGAATGTATTAAAACATCGAATGGATCAAAAGACCGATACGATTTTTTTCTGAAACCGTAAACATTTCAGAATTTTTTAAAACGGCACCATACAGAACCCATTAGGTTACATTGGGTTTGTATTATAACAATCTTAAAAAGTTAACGGTTTCAGAAAAAAATCTTGTCGGTCTTTTGACCCATTCGATGTTTTAATACATTCGGTCTTTCGTACTTCGGTATTGTAATACATACCCACTAGAGGGAGCGTGTAATACAGGGTTATTTGTAATTCACTAGCATCCTTTTAACCCTAAACTCCTACCACTTAAACAAATGTTTTTTGTTTTACGGCTTTTGTCATACGAGGGGCGTTCAATATAAAGTGAGAATGAGATGCAAACTCTTTTAATATTACGAAATTAAATACTGTCCGGTAAAGCTAATCTATCTAGCTGATTGCTATGAAAAAAAAAACTAACTGTCTTTTGTTTAAAAAAATATACGGTAATTTCTTTGCAATGCTATTGAGTACGTTAGCGAAAATGGAGAAAATTGAACTGCGCGCCGTTATCAAAAACTTGTATTTGAAAAATTTTTCTACGGACCAAGTCAATTTGGATGTGCGGGACACTTTAGGGTCTAATGCTCCTCCGTATTCGACAGTCGCACGTTGGTGCGCCGAATTTAGACGTGGAAGAACATCGACAATGGACGACCCCCGCTCCGAACGCCCTACTACAGCAGTAACTGAAGAAATTGTGAAAAAAGTCGAAAACTCAGTTTTGGCGGATCGTCGTGTCACAGTTCCTTTTTTTGCTGAAAATGTAAAGATTTCAACGGGGAGCGTGCATAATATTTTACATGAACGCTTGGGTATGAAAAAGGTATCTGCGCGTTGGGTACCAAGAATGCTTACTGACACGCAAAAACAAACTAGACTAGAGAATTGTCTAGAAGCTTTGAACCTGATGCAGCAAGACCGGGAACTTTTTTTGGCGCGATTTATAACAATGGACGAAACATGGCTCCATCATTACGACCCTGAAACGAAACTGCAGTCTATGACATGGAAAAGGCCATCATCTCCAACTCCGAAGAAATTCAAGGTGAGCCCATCTGCCGGTAAGGTCATGGGCTCTGTTTTTTGGGATGGTAAAGGGGTATTAATGATTGAGTATCTCGAGCATGGAGCCACTATTACGGGCACTTTATACGCCAAACAAATAGCAACATTGCGCAATGAGATCCGCGAAAAACGGCGAGGTAAACTCTCGAAAGTTGTGCTGTTCCACCAGGACAATGCCCCGGCACACAAGTCCGCCGTTGCAATGGCTGCAATTCGTGATGCTGGGTTCGATATCCTTAAGCATCCTCCGTATTTACCAGATCTCGCTCCCAGTGATTTATACCTATTTCCGAGATTGAAACAATACCTGAGAGGCCAAAATTTGAAGACGACGACGCGGTAGTCGCTGCAGTACAAGATTTTTTAAGTACTCAAGATGAGACCTTTTTTAAAAATGGAATTTTAAGTTTAGAAAAAAGATATACTAAGTGTATTATGCTAAAAGGTGACTTAGTCGAAAAATAAAATTACATTTAGTAAAAGTTGTTTATAACATACTCATTCTCACTTTTTATTGAACGCCCCTAGTAACTTAATATTTTTGGTGTAATAACGTTTTGAAAATTTGAGATTACCTCTTATTTTTACGATACTCTGTGTATTTGTATGGGAAAAAAAGTGCTTCATTTTAAAAAGTCGTAAAACAAAAAACATTTGTTTGAGTGATAGGAATTCAGGGTTAAGAGGATGTCAGTGAATTACAAATAACCCTGTATAGTAAATATAACATTTTGCATTCCTGGAGCAAACCAGGATCAACTCGCAATTTAAATTTAGAACTTCCAGAAATTGACTGAAATTTAAATTAATAGCTTTAATTTCAATTCTGGATGATAAAAAAACCCGCCTGTATAATTTCCGTTCCCTTGGGAATTCCGGGAAAAAATATATCCTATGTCACTCGTGGAACTGCGACGAATCTAATGACACCTCACACTTCAAAATCCATTGAGCCGTTTAGGCTGCATGGCGTGCCAAAGAATGATACATACATACATAAATACATACGCTCGAAAAACATAACCCTCGTTCGGCAGTCGAGTGAAAAGGGTCATTATTTTGAGTTGATGCTGTTTTGATATGCGACTGCGAATTTTGATAGAAAGGTAACATATGGTATAATGTTACATTTGATATTTATAACTCGATTTACTCGTAAAGACAATTTTCTACTACTGTTTTATAAAATAAACCTAACCTAACCTTACTCAATGCGTATCAAATAGAATGAATAATAATCCTGCATATCAGAATCAGAATCAGAATTTTATTTGTTTGTGTTTGTTTTATACACGTTTTAGGTATATTTACATTAATTTGTTTCACTAGTTATGTTTTGCCTAGCGGCATACGAATAGTGTGCATTAGGTATAGCATGCAGCATGCTCACTAATCACAATAAATACAATGTCAAAGTTACAAAACAAAGAATTTCAATTTTAATATCGAATTTAAATACAATTATGATTATATTTGTTACTAGCTTGTTGCCCGCGACTCTGTCTGCGAAGAATAGGGGTAGGTATACAAAAAATAGCCTACGACCTATTCTCAGACCTACCGAATGTAGAGAAAAATGTTTCATAAAAATCGGTCAAGCCGTTTCGGAGGAGTTCGATAACAAACACCGTGACACGAGATTTTTATATATTAGACTAGCAGTTGCCCGCGACTCCGTCTGCAAAGAATAGGGATATAAAAAATAGCCTACGACCTATTTTCAGACCTGCCGAATATAGAGAAAAAAGTTTCACAAAAATCGGTCAAGCCGTCTCGGAGGAGTTCGATAACAAACACCGTGACACGAGATTTTTATAAATTAGATTAGTTTTAGTCAGTCAAGTAGTCATTTATCGAACAATATGTTTTATTTACGAGCAACTTAAATAATGAACATTTGGACAATTTGTCATCATTAATAGTCACCGGTTCTCTTGGCAGCTTGTTATATATTTTGTGTGCCATTCAGTATACTTTTCCTGAAGAATGCAGTTTTAGAGGGAAATGCACTCATTTTATTACGGAGTCGCAAACTCGTGAATTTTTTAAATTTCTTCACTTCTCGAGTATATCAAATATAGTATTATATATAACCAAGTGTTAGTTATACCGAATGTTTTTTTGAACTTAATATTCAATGAACGACTTTTTAAATATTTATTGTGTTTGTTTAAATTACTGGTTTTTTCAGCTCCATGTATGCGTGTGTGTAAATACCAGGGTTAGGTTAACTTCTTCGGCCTATTCCGTTCACTCTAGGTACTTGTGTATTCAATTGATCCAAATCCCGAACAAATGGAACGTTCTGGAAATAATACCTATTGTTCCATAAATAGGCATACGTGTCTGGTCTTGGGAAGCTATCGGTGGCTTTATTCATGGAAAGAAAGCATCGGATTTAAGTATTGAGATGATACAAAATATCCAATAGATAAAAAATACATAGAAATTTAAAAAAAAGTTATTTTTAAAACTTCCTCCATTCACCGAATGCATGGTCATCCTACATTTGTTGAAGTTAGGGTGAGGCCACACGAGCGTAATTTTGTGAGTTGTGAGCGGCAGAATTTCGATTGCGCCATACATTGTGTCACGTGAGTGTCACGTGATGGCCCGCATATTGTATGGCGCGAAAGGAAATTCTGCCGCTCACGACTCACAAAATTACGCTCGCGTGGCCTCACCCTTAAGTAGTTTCGTCAAGTGTCATCGCTTTGGCGGGGAATTTGACAGGTCTCGCGTCAAAGTTTGTTTAAGAAACTGACTTGTCAAAGAGGTTTTAAGCTCATAGACTAATGGATGAACACACATTTCTTGCATAAACGTAGCTATCGTAAGGTCTCAGGTGAGCACAGTAATTGTTTCAGTTCACTCATAGACTAAATCATGTGTAGGATGACAATGGTTTTAATTAAAAAGTGATTATCTAAATAATAATTATAAAAAAAAATTGACGTTTTGTTTTATATGTAACTGCGACTTAAAGTGATCGCCACTGAATCTAGAAAAATTGGTTCTTGATCACCGATTAAAAATGATCGTGTGTGTATGGAAGATTTATTACGCCCAGCAAATGTCTAGCGGTCATTGCCCCGCGGCCGATGTCAGTAGCAAGTTCAGCGTCGCTTGCGCAAGCCTTGCGCCACACAGACAGCTGCATTCCGTAGCCTTGCAATACGCTGCCTGATTCTGCCGGTATACTTCACAACATGATTCTTTACACATTTCTAGATTCGAGACGTAACAAGCGGTCTTAATAACCATTTAATTTGGGTTATTCACAGCATAAGAAACAAAAGTTCTCTCTCCCGTCATTTCCGTACTAAAATACGCCGAGAACGAAAAACAAAGAAAATATTCTAATACTTGCGAAATGCATCATGCAATTTTTACTCGCAGCATCAGTTGACGGAGTCTTTGCACCACAAATGTCAACATTTTTTCTTAAACACCTCGAAGAAGCTATCGCTGATCATTGAGACAGATCTTTAAGTTTAGTAATGGGTTGGCTAAGATCACGCATTATTATTTCAATAATCCGTGCCACTAGCATGTGCATTCGTGGTACACGGCACTGATTTAAGCCACTAGCCAAATTATTTGGCTTTGGTGACGTTGCGGCTCTACCCTGTTGATTTTGTGATATTTATATACCCATGTTCTTTTATATGTTTTTTTTTTTATAATTTTTTTATCTTAGTAAAACAATGTATGAGTTTATCATAAAGTTCTCGCTCCTGTGGACATAAAATAGCGACTCTGAGTCAGCAAACTTAAGATTTATTTAAATGGGGCGAAAGTTGGCCAGGCGTCCCACACGGCGATGTAGACTTGACTAAATTATTGGTTATGGACCCTTAACTTTTCCCATGTCCATTGTCCACAGGAGAGAGCCGAACAAAAAAAATGTGTACCATTTATAAAACAAGCTTTATACAATACTTTTGTAGGTATCGACGCGCGAGTGCTTTCTTGTGTTTCTTATTCGTCATCCATCACTTTCCGAACTGAAACAATTACTTTGCTCACCCGCGACCTTACGATAGCTACGTTTATGTGAGAAATGCGTGTTCATGCAGTTCCTCCACCTCCACACTGTACGAACACACACAAATCAGTAAATCACACAAACCCAACTATCACCACCACCAAACTACACGGACTCAACCAGAGCTGCCAGAGGTGCTTATAAATGTCTTAGAGCTTCGCGAGACTTTCAAATATTCTTTCAAATGTTGAGTAGCGCCGGTCAAACTAAAATAAGGATGCGTTAAAGTTTGAGAACCCTCTTGTCTATTGATGGCTGATCCAGGTAAGTACTGATATATGGATTGTTCTGAAAATAGTCATTGTTGACGGTTATTTGGGTCAGGTAGTGATTCGCGGCCAATAAAACGTTCTGTAGATTCAATGGGGATTCCTGCGTAAGGAGCTATATGATACCCAATCTGTAAATACCTGCTTTTTATTTATTGAAACTTTATTCATGAGTAAACGCTATAGAGAGCGTGCTTATTTTTCGTTAGCTTTCACCCTTGCTGGCTTACAAGTTAAGTATGAAGTATCTTTTTCTATTTATTTTTTTATTTTCTTCAACTTCATTTTTTTATTACTTTTACGGTCATCCCGTGAAACCATATATTTCAAACTAAATACAAACTGAAATATAGATGCGCAGAAAAAACCCCAGAAAAAAGACCAATGCTGGGAATCGAACCCAGGTCCTCAGCGTTGTAAAAGTTGGCCTAGTAGCGCCATCTCTTGGTCCAGGTGAGCGGGTAGCTCCGAAGGAGTGTTGAAGTCTCTCGGTAGAGGGCATTAACATAGATGCGCTTTATCACTGCCTAATGTGATTATAACAGACTGAAGTGTACGATGTATGGGAAAGATTCGTCGCTAACTTCTAGACCAGTGATGGTGTAGGGGTAAGCACGCAGCACGGAACGCTGAGGACCTGGGTTCGATTCCCAGCATTGGTCTTTTTTCTGGGGTTTTTTCTGTGCATCTATATTTCAGTTTGTATTTAGTTTGAAATACTTGCTGGCTTAGCAAGGCGTACTTTGCCAGTGTCGACGTAACAACATGACACATATGAGAAGACTGTTCAAAAAGAAATTTTGATTTTGGGGGAGACGTAGACAGGAGAGAGGAGGAGGAGGATTTGACTTTATCTCTCACTTTGACATTTGCCTATATTAGACACGAATCAAATAAATTTGGTTTGTATATTTTTGACCATCTTTACAAAGGAATGAAACAGAAATTAAGTGAAATGTAATTTATATTTATAAAGTATTAACAAAACAATCCACCGCCTTTTTTTGACAACGCTATTTGAAGACATGTATTTTTCTAGCCATATAAAAACGTTGTCTGAATTGTTTATTTTTACTTGGTGTGGTAGTACTATGACTTCATTTACAATGGTGATCTGTAACATTGCTGAAAAGTTCAGCGCTCCAGCACTATTTTTTTTAAATTTAGGATGACCAACAATGCACTTCGCCTTCTGACATGTACAATGCCGATTTTTACGGAGATTTTCTAGAATAACTCTTTCTTGTATTGTTCTCACACTCGAGTGTTTCCCGATCTTAAGGCTGCGTATCCACCGGAGCTGTGCGAGGATGCGTTGCGAGGGATGTGTTTGTCATGAACCAATAGAAACACTTCATTTACCTATCCTTGCTCAGCTTAGCTCTGGTGGAAACAGCTCAGCGGAGCGAGGTTTTTGTACATACAAAACAAAAGAAGGGAAAGATGTGTACGAGGAATGTGTTGCGAGGGATGTGTTGCTAGGCGGCGTTGCTCCGCCCCCGCCTCACCGCACCCCGCCCGCTTATTTGAAAAGAGCCCGCTACACATCCTCGCTACGCATCCTCGCACCGCTCAGCTACCTCGCACATCTTTGGTGGAAACATTCACACCGTTACACATCCTCGTTACACAGCCTCGCACCGCTTAGCTACCTCGCACATCTCTGGTGGAAACGCAGCCTTACCGAGTCCTACCCGCTTCAAAGGAATTTCACGGATAGGAAAGACAAAAGACTGAATTCGTGAAACGTGTCCGTGAACCTTCTCACCGTGTGATTGTAGGAACAAAAAGGTGTTAAATGTTCACAGTTAATTCAATTCAATTTGAAACAATGTAGCTCCGTCGATACCGTAGATGATTTCGACAAAGTCGAGGTTGCCAAAGACGCTTTCGGTTGGCCGTTGTTCAGGCACTGGGATGAGAACCTAAAATAGACAATACAATCTTAAATTTTGTTGAACTGCAATACAATACAAAGACTCATTATTGTACACCACAAATAAAACAATACAAATAAATAATAGTTAAAAAAAACTAAAAAACACGCTTTAAAAAATAAAAAATAAATTTTAATAAATTTCAATTCACTATTCTTATAGTGCAGTAAAAAATCTTAATAAGCAATTATTATATTGTTATATCTAGATCAAAATTTGTAAACAATTCTAAATATTGATAAAATAAATAATAATAGTTTAAAATATTTTATTGTAAAAAAAGCGTGGGGTGCATGGTGTCAATTGTCAAGGATTGTCATTTTGATAACATCTTAAAAAGCACCCCACGCTTTTTTTACAATAAAATATTTTAAACTATTATTATTTATTTTATCAATATTTAGAATTGTTTACAAATTTTGATCTGGATATAACAATATAATAATTGCTTATTAAGATTTTTTACTGCACTATAAGAATAGTGAATTGAAATTTATTAAAATTTATTTTTTATTTTTTAAAGCGTGTTTTTTAGTTTTTTTAAACTATTATTTATTTTCAATTTTTTATTTGCATTTTTTTCTTTCTAACTTTACCCCCTCACCTACAACCCCCAAACCCCCTAAACCCAACCCCCCAACATCCCCACCCCATTTCCCCAAACCCCCCCCAAACCCCACACCCTTACCCCCAATCCCCTAAACCCCCCTTACCCCCTCCTCATTTTACAAACCCCCGAACCACCTAAACCCAACCCCCCTAACACCGAACCCCCATACCCCCGGAAACCCCACCTCCCCCCCACCCGTCACCTGCCCCCCCCACCCGTCACCTGCCCCCCCCACCCCACCCCTCCCACACCCCCCACCCCGCCACCTACCGCCCCCCCTTCCAGTTCCATCATCAAACCCTTGTTACCATCTAGGCCTCTTACCCCCTCCCCATTTCCCACAACCCCCCAGAATCACTTACCCCCGAAGCCCCCAACACCCCCACCCTATTTCCCGTAAACCCCCCCCCCCATCCCCTAACCCCAACCGCCACACCCTAACACCCAACCCTCTAAACCCCCGACCCCCTTACCCCATACCCCATTCCCCCCCCAACCCGCCACCTACCCCCCTTCCAGCTCCATCATCAGACTCTTGTTACCATCTAGGACCAAAGTACTCGTCAAAACGAATCAAACGAGCCCAAACTCGATGGGGTTGTTTCGTTTTATTGTGGAGTGCCTTTGGCCATCTTCCAGCTCCATCATCAGACCCTGGTTACCATATGGGATCAAAGTGCTCGTCAAGACGAATCAAACGAGCCCAAAATCGATGGGGTTGTGTCGTTTTATTGTGGAGTGCCTTTGGCCATCTTCCAGCTCCATCATCAGACCCTGGTTACCATATGGGATCAAAGTGCTCGTCAAGACGAATCAAACGAGCCCAAACTCGATGGGGTTGTGTCGTTTTATTGTGGAGTGCTTTTGGCCATCTTCCAGCTCCATCATCAGACCCTGGTTACCATCTGGGATCAAAGTGCTCGTCAAGACGAATCAAACGAGCCCAAACTCGACGGGATTGTGTTGTTTTATTACATAGTTCCTATGGCCACCATCCAGCTCCATCATCAGATCAGCTCCATGTTACAATAATATTGCATTGTCATCCAATTTACACATATGTGCAAAATTTCAGCTCAATCGGAAACCGGGAAGTGGGTCAAAATCGCGCCCTAAGCAGTCGGTTACAAACAAACATACAAACATACATACAAACATACATACATACAAACATACAGGTGAAGCTAATATAAAGCGTGTAATAAAAACAAGTACATGAAAAAATATATAACTACCAACAAATATAATTTGTTAAACATTTGCAGTTGCACATGTAGATAGATAAAGATAATCTTAATCTTCTTCTTTTTCTTCTAATATATAAAAATCTCCTACATGGCTTTTTCACTCACGTCATATTAATAGTCTAATATATAAAAATCTCGTGTCACGGTGTTTGTTATCGAACTCCTCCAAAATGTCTTAACCCATTTTTATGATTTTTTTTCTCTATATTTGGTAGGTCTGAGGATAGGTCGTAGGCTATTTTTTATACATCTATTCTTCGCAGACGGAGTCGCGGGCACCAGCTAGTACTTTATAGATATTGAATTCAATTAAACTGGACAATCGACGGTTCAATTTATTGCGTTAATCTTGGTTTCGAACGCATACTCGTTTATCAAATTGTGTTGTGTAACTATGAAAATTGTTTTATGATTTAGGTACAATGCATTTGATATTGCTCGCGAGTTTGTTCTTGTACCTAAATACAATCAGTTTTTGCTTCCCTAGGAATGGTGCCATTTTCCGACTGTTCTAAAACTAATTTAAAGAATCCTAAACGTTATTTACCTACTAACATATTTGTTAAATAAAGACATTATTTATCAAATAATCACCTGCTGAAATCCATTCCTTGTCTTCTTTCTGGTAAAAGGTTGAATGGAAGAGATCCGAGAGATAAGGCCGCCCATTGCTTACTTTATAATATTTTTCCATGTCCTTGTTTTTCTGTATTGTATTTCTGTGGTGTACAATAATAGTACATTACTACAGAGGCCGGGAAGTAAGGGGTTGCCGGCCGAGTAGGTTTGACGGCCGAGTGGCAGATGGGGCCGGCATGATACGAGGCCGGCAACCCCTGTTCCGGCCGAGGCTAGTGTAGTGCTTTTCTCAAACATGCAATGAAATTCATAAAAAACTTCAAGAAAACAGTGAACCTATAAACGTCATGATGCTGTGTCACACGAAACAATAGACGATCGCTTTCCCGGTCTAGGCCTGCAATTCTGCATGAAAATTCATTATATAGCACTCGCCTAACCGCGCCCGCAACGTGATACGTCGCGGCCTATTATTTGGAACGTAAGGTTAACATTTCATTGCATCTTTGAGAAAAGAGTCTTTCTTGTTGTATTATTTACATACTCTGTATGCACGCAAGTGATGATCTAACAAGTTGAGATATGAATGCATAGGAAAGATTTGTGTCTTAGCTCCTGACCAGTGGTGGTGTAGGGGTATTAGCACGCAGCACGGAATGCTGAGGACCTGGGTTTGATTCTTAGCGCTGGTCTTTTTTCTGGGTTTTTTTCTGTGCATCCATATTTCAGTTTGTATTAAGTATGAAATATCTGTATGCACAATTAAGGACAAGTATATTTCAGCTTGAGTCAGCCCCTGTAGAGCTGAGTCAGTCACCACCTTAAGACACCCCGATTTTCGCAGTGTAGCGAAAATACTACAGCACCTAAATCTAAGCGCAATCCCCTCTTAGATTCCCTGCTAATAAGTTTCGAGTTTAATAATCGGCCGTTGGCTCGAATCACGTGCCTATAGAAATATACTTAATTGACATTCAAAGCTATATTAATTAAGCTTTTGCGACGGTAAATAACTGGTATTACTCCGGCTTGGCTGACTCAAAGCCGAGACCGCCCACGTTTCTCATAAAGACGACACAGACAGTTCGACACAAAGCGATGGAGTTTGAATAACGCGAAAAATTCACTGTTATATTCTTGGTTGAATTTTCACGGCATTGTAGTTACTTCTTACGTTGTATTGTAAATTTAGACTGGATTTTTGTTGGAATTAGACTTTTCTACACGACACGATGTACTTCCGTATGGCAAATTATTTTTCCCTAACTGATTAATTTGGCAAATGTTTAATTTCCCAAATGTTTATTTTTTCTGAAACTGTAAACTATTCAGGATATATTTCAGGACTATTCTGTGGGTTAGGTTAGGTTAGGTTAGGTTTTTTTTATAACAATCCTGAAAAGTTTACAGTTTCAGAAAAAAACAGACAGTTGGGAAATGAAACATTTGCCAAATGAATCAGTATGGGAAAAATAATTTGCGAAACCACACGACACTTATACGAAAATACGACCAAGTGTCCTGTTTTCACGTTCAGCTGAAGTGGCTGCCAATTCGTCCGCGCCTAAGGTACTTGATTTAATAACAATTCAAAATGAAAAAAGTACATTTGTAAGATAATTTTGTGAAGAATAACAATTATAATATTGTCTACAACTGCGGGTCTGTTTAAAAACCTTCGGAACTTTATAATTACATAATCCCACGTGATATTAGACTTAAAATCTTTGAAGTCCTGCTTTTCAGTCTCAAAATAATGCAATAAATCGCATTACTTGCAAAAAAACACTAAGGTAGCAACTTACTTACTACTACTACTTAATTACTCCGTACTTTAAACCACATACACAATACGACCAACTTATAAATAGATCATTAAGAGAAATAAATAGTATCATGCTCAGTTTCAGCTCTTAAAAAATTACCTTTTCATATCAAAACATATTTCCAAGAAATATTGAAACAGACGCCGCAAGGAGCAGTTACTGACAAAGTAAAGATCTCCGCAAAGTAACTAATTACCTCTAGCGAACGGCTTAATTGAAAAGTGTATTCAATACGAGAAACTAATTCCAGTTAAACAGGTGTCTTCTTGACGTAAGAAGGCGTTGGCTTCGAGGTAGATTATTGAGAGTAGATTTTTACAAATAAAATCTTCGTAAAAGTTTTACGTATAAGAGCAATAAAATAATGTCATTTGCATGGTCTGTGAAATGGTCTTTCCGTGATCTGCCTTGAACATAGAATAAATGAATAAGTTTTTGGTACCCTTTTATTATTTTTATCTATGTAAATGTATGTACTACTAGCTTTTGCCCGCGACTCCGTCCGCGTGGAATTAGTAATTTGGGCAGCTTATTTTTTATCCAATTTGCTTTTTCATCAATTATGGCTCTCCTTAGATCCTTCCGGAAGAAGTGAAACTTCATAATAAACCAACCCGCTCCCATTCCCACCCCAAACAGCCCCAACCCGCCCCAACCCGCCCCCAACTCGCTCTCACCCCGCCTCCAACCCGCCACCAACCCACTCCCAACCCGCCCCCAACCCGCTCATAAACCGCCACCAACTCACTCCCAACCCGCCCCATCCCGCTCCCAACCCGCCCCCAACCCGCCCCCAACCCGCTCCCAACTCGCTCCCCCACCCGCTCCCAACCCGCCCCCAACCCGCTCTCAAACCGCCCCCAACCCGCTCCCAAACCGCCCCCAACCCGCTCCCAACTCGCCCCCCCACCCGCTCCCAACCCGCCCTATCTAACTGGGCTATCTGACACTGAAAGAATTTTTCAAATCGTATCAGTAGTTCCCGAAATATATAAGTTTCACTTCAAAAACCCCCAATTTCGAAACATTCTTCCGCTCCGCTCCGCTCCTATTGGTGTTAGCGTGATGATATATAGCCTATAGCCTTCCTCGATAAATGGGCTATCTAACACTGAAAGAATTTTTCTAATCGGGGCAGTAGTTCCTGAGATTAGCGCGTTCATAATAACAACTCTTATAAAAACAGTTCGATAAATTCTTAAAATAAACGTATCTTTCTTATTTGTGAACCGATTCAAATGAAACAAACACTAACTGTTAATCCAAGAAAATACCAACATATCAGTGAAAACCGCATCCTTCTAGGTTAAGCCGTTTCTGAGATTAGCGCGCACAAACGCACAGACAAACAGACAAACAGACAATAATTCTAAAAATCATTGTTTTGGGTTCTATTGCGCTTGCGCCCTAGCGTCAGTTTTTCTCAAATATCTTCAATGTACAGACACCGACTTGTTACAGATTTATTATATGTATAGATTATACGTAGGTACTTGTTAAGTTCGTAGTTTTCTCTAAGCGAAAATAAATGATACAGATGAAAATAGAACCTCCTCCGCTTTTGGAGTCGCTAGAAAGGGCGGAAACATCATTATCATTTATTTAAAAAAACAGTACGGGTATTGTGTTCATAATAGCTTACGGATAAAAATATGGCACGTATACAATACATTCATCATCATCATTTCAGCCGAAAGACTTCCACTGCTAAACATAGGCCTCCCCCAAGGCTTGCCAAACAGATCGGTCCTGCGCCATCTGCATTCATCGCATTCCCGCAATATTCACCAGGTCGTCGTTCCATCTTGTTGGAGGCCTACCTACACTGCGTCTTCCGGTCCAATACATTAATCAATTTTAAAGCCCACACAAACACGCAACATTACAATAGTAAGGCGAACTTACGGAATACAGAGTTAAGTAGCGTCAAAATATAAGGAACTGTCATCCGTAACGAAGGGTTAACGATTTAATTTTTTAATCCTAGATCATACAGAGCACCTATCCGTAAAAAGCTTGAGGCATTTGAGATGTGGACGCATCCGTTGGATTGATCATGTCTCCAACATAGAGGTTCTTCAGCGAATGGGAAAGAAGGTTGAACTTATTCAGACAATAAAACAAAAGAAAGTTGCGTATTGGGTCACGTTCTCCGACTCCAACAATGTCGCCTTCTGCAAACCATCATGATGGCCAAAATAGTCGGAAAATGTAACGGCTCGGCCACGACTTCGTGCGTTTAGCGGCGCGGCGAGCGTTTTATCAGTTCATTGCGTGTGCCACCAGGTAACCACTGTACGGCGAGCGTCTCGGCCGCGCAATGAACACAGAAAACGCTCGCCGCGCCGCTAAACGCGCGAAGTCGTGGCCAAGCCGTAAGGTCGGGGGGTATGTATTACAATACCGAAGTACGAAAAACCGAATGTATTAAAACATCGAATGGGTCAAAAGACCGACACGATTTTTTTCTGAAACCATTAACTTTTTAAGATTGTTATAAAACAAACCTAACCTAACCTAATGGGTTCTGTATCTGTATGATGCCGTTTTAATAAATTCTGAGAAGTTTACGGTTTCAGAAAAAAATCATGTCGGTCTTTTGACCCATTCGATGTTTTAATACACTCGTTCTGGTCTTTCGTACTTCGGTATTGTAATACACACCCAGGTCGGGAGGCGCAAAATGTCATGGCTCCGTAACGTAAGAGCAAGGACCGGCATCAAGACTGTAGAACAGCTATTTAAGTTGGGTATGGACGGGACGAGATTTAAAGAGCTGACTGCCAACCTTCAATAATGAAGTGGCACTATAAGAAGAAGATCATGCAAGCCAGTGGCGGGGCGTGACAATTTTCGCAAGTATAGCCGGAGCAAAAAAAAACCTAAAACCCATTTATCCTCTTCTTTAAAGTGCAGTAATGGAAGAGAAGCTTTTGGTAACTTCGAAAATTTACTCAACCCGGGGGAATCGGATTGTTTATACTCATCGCCACTGATGCAAGCGGCCTTAAGTAGATGTAACACAGCCTGGACCAAACCGGGCGCACAAGTGGCGCGGCCGGCGCCGGCGCCGCTTTGTGCGTGCTCACGACGCGTGCGCATCGGCGGCGGGAGGCCGGGGCAACAAGACATTTACAATATTTTCATCATCATCATCATTTCAGACGTTCACTGCTGAACATAGGCCTCCCCGAAGGCTCGCCAAACAGATCGGCCCTGCGCCATCCGAACCCAACGCATTCCCGCCACCTTAACCAGGTCGTCGCTCCATCTTGTTGGAAGCCTATCTACACTGCGTCTTCCGGTCCGCGGACACCACTCGAGAACCTTTCGGCCCCATCGGCCGTTAATTCTACGAGCGATGTGCCCTGCCCACTGCCACTTAAGTCTGGCGGTTCTTGACTCTTTTTGGCGTTTGATTTATATTACATATTTTATTATTTCCTTATTCAATCAAACATAGACATAACTTTATCCGACATCAAAAAAAGAAAATGCACTGACTAATAAAAAAAAAATTTTAAAATAACCAAATTAATGATGCCGAAAAGGAATTTGACTCCGCATTAAGTAAGTGCCTGCTTCAGCGCTAATTTTCAGTCATATGTATTGGACCGGAATCGGCACAAATAAGTTTGTATAGAAGTGTGTAACAAAAGTAACAAAACAAATAACAAATAAAGTTATTATGCCTATCCATGATCAGATTAGGGATGTCTTGAAGAATGGCCAGGTCAAGAGTACCCAAAACCGGTGAGCTTGTATGAAAAGACTAAAGAGTGTTGTGGAAGCGAGAGATGTATATCAGGATCGTAGCATTTGAAACAAATAGTATCTGTCTACCCCTTTGCTGGAAAGGAGGCGTGATTATATATGTATTGTCATTATGTATTTAGACAGCAAACAAGTTACAATTAGTCGTGCCGTGCTCGGCTGTATAATACGATGGACCCATATCTGGGTGAAAATTTGAGCATTTCGACCGCTCGGCCAAACATCATTACCATCCCACGATTATTACCACAAATTTTGGTCAAGCCAAACTCAGATTGTCATTCCAGCTTTGCACGCCCCATTGCAAGGTTGAGACCTTCTCTCAGAAGGAGAGGGCTTGAGCGTTGGGTAAAGCAACTTGATGTAACTCACACTTAGAAGGAGACAATATTTTAATACATTTAAGGCCTATTCCTTTGCTTCGTTTTCCTAAACCATTAGTGCTTTGGAGGAAACATTTACTCTGTTGTGTATCCCTTGAATAAGTGTATTTTGAAGACAAATTGAATCATTGCGCTAACACATAGGTAATTGCAAAATACAATTAAATGGTTGACGGCTACCTTCTCCGCTGATTACATAATTACTCGTTAATGGTTTCATAGCAGAAAGCTACTAAATTTACATATCTTTCGGACGCTAACTCTTCAGGAATGACCTGGCATTTTAAATAAATAATTAAATTGCTTTTATAATTTACTATCGATAGTATCGATACTAACTTTAATATCGGAACGAGAGCTAAAAACATAAATTAACAATAAATTTAATGTTACTGCGGGGATCATCGCTTACTAACTTATTATGAGAACATTATAATTCAAGTAGATACTTTGACATTTCACCGAGTACCTACACACCGAGACGTAATACTGCGGTTTTCCGGTCAGCTAAAACCAGTAAAATGACAATGTGTCATAATTTCAGTGTAATAATTAAATCTGAAACGAGATAATCCCAAAAAGTTAGTAGTCTACTGAAATATAAAAAAAATAGAAACAATTGTTTGCCACATAATTATTTCAAAATTATTGTTATCAGTCCTGTCTAATAAAAACCGGCCAAGTGCGAGTCGGACTCGTGCACGAAGGGTTCCGTACCATTATCTTTAAAAACGGCAAAAAAATCACGTATGTTGTATGGGAGCCCTCCTTAAATATTTGTTTTATTTTAATTTAATAATCTGTGAATATTTCAAGCGTCTACCTGTTGCCGTTATCAGTATCGAGCAAAAACGAGCAAAAAAATCACGTTTGTTGTATGGGAGCCTCCTTAAATATTTATTTTATTCTAGTTTTGAGTATTTGTTGTTATGGCGGCAACCGAAATACATCATCTGTGAAAATTTAAATTGTCTAGCTGTCACGGTGCATGAGATACAGCCTGGTGACAGACGGACAGACGGACGGACAGCGGAGCCTCAGTAATAGGGTCCCGTTTTTACCTTTTGGGCACTGTACCCTAATAAGCACCAGTATTTTCTTAAATTCAAAAATATTTTTTTGCCACTTTCAAACAAAACAAACAATCTAAATGGAAAGTTTTCTTTTTGCTGCATTATTTGTAGAAAATTTAATCATCGGCTTTCATTGTGTTGCTGAAAGCAATTGCAACGTGTTTATCCTCAGTCGGTTCCTTACATTTACAATGTAAAAAGAAAGATATTTTTCCTTTTTCCGCAGCTTCTCTTGCGTATACCTTTAGACTTTGTAGTCGATTTAAAATCCCATAGGACTTGCAAAATTAATTGTTAAACGGCATCCATGATGGCACTTTTGACGCTTACTTATTCATGAAGTTTCTTAAAAAATCATCATCATCATCCCAGCCTATATACGTCCCACTGCATCGCACAGGCCTCCTCTCAGATTAAGAGGGCCTGGGCCATAGTTCCCACGCGGGCCCATTGCGGATTGGGAACTTCACATATACCATTAAATTTCTTCTGAGGTGTACGCACTCTTCCTCACGATGTTTTACTTCACCGTAAAGCTCATGGTAAATTACAAATGTAAATTCCGAAAAACTCAGAGGGCCCGGATTCTAACCCACGACCCTCTGCTTGAGAGACCATAGGTCAAACCACTAGGCCACCACGGCTTACTCTTAATAATGTGACCAGATAAATGAGGTGGTGCAAACGATCGAACAAACGCCCTGTAATGTGTTGTAAATATGTGTCTTTATGTGTTTTAGTGTTAAAATATTCTAATAAAGGTCACACATTAGCCCCAGTTTAAATACAGGTTGTGTTAACACCGCTATAGGCCTAGGCGCATTCTAATCACTATTTATCTTAATAGAGCTATTCATATGGATCGATCCAACCATAGTGGGAATGACGGGCCATAAAAGAATTAACGAATGGAGTGGTGATATACTATCAATTCTGCATCACACTTTACTGTTTTAAATTTCAATACACCAAGGAGGGTGGGCCAATCAGCCTATATGACCAAGAAGGACAAGCGATATGTCACTGGATTGTTTATTATAAGTTTTAAAAACTTTTACTATGCCAGGTAGTCCCAAATCTTTATGTCGACAAAGCGGGTCGAGAGGTATGCGGCGGCACATGAGGCACGCTCGCCGCCCGCTCCTCTCTCGGCCCCTTTGTCGTCATACCCCCAGGCCCTGAGGCCCTACCACGAAGTGCATAATTCGAACTTCGTTTCGTGCCGTCCCGCTCACGCTAATGTGATTTGACACGAGAGTGAGAGGGATAATGCGATACGAACTTCGATTTTCGAATTTCGTGGTAGCGCCTCTGTACCTAGGGTTGCCAACTGTTGAAAGGACCAACCCGGGAGACTCTTATCGATGTTGATTTGGTGGGGGGGGGGGGGGGGTGAAACCACGTGGAAATAAAAACTCAATTAATTTTTAAATTTATATTTATTCTGCTTTCGAGCAAGACAGTAGTAGTGACGCGCGAGCGAAGGATGCGTATAATTTTTAGAAAAACCTGAGAAATTGTGGTACCCCGGGACATCGGGAGATCAACCATTATTACCGGAGTCTCCCGGGCAATCCGGGAGGGTTGGGAAGCCTACCTGTACCGCATGGGCGAGGAATCATTTAAACGGTTTAGATATTGCATGCGAATATTGGAATTAGTGAGGTTCTGGATATCCGTATCCGTATCCGTATCCGTCTCCGTTATGCTAGCTACACACGTAACGATAAATCGCAACGATTAATCTGTGCAAACCGATTTGCGCAGACTTATCGAATATGTGTATGACAATAATCTGCAACGATTTCTCATACCCCGGCGCCACACATAGCACAAATGTTTTAACACATATTTGAACACATATTTGATCACATGTGAAGCACCGGTATTTGCTTATTTGTTCAATAGAACAACCATACAATCAACCATAGATCAAATATGTGTTCAAATATGTGTTGAAACATTTGTCTATGTGTGGCGCCGAGGTAACACACGATCGATAAATCTGCGCAAATTGGTTTGCACAGATTAATCGCTACGATATATATGTATAACTTTTCACACGGATCTTTTACGGATCTTTTACAGCTGATTGTGATTAGGTAGAATTAAAATAACTATAAAATTCCATTCAGAGTAGACATTATTTTAAGTTTGTATCAAAACCATACACAAACGTTATGTATGCGGCCCGGTGCAGTGTCACACTAAACCATAACCAAAACAAAAGTACTACCCGCGCAATACAAGTCGAAACATGTCCTGCCTGACGTTGCGGCGAGCGTGACGTCAACTATCGCTTCAAGGTCGCGGGCGCCGACACACATCGAATAAAAAAATAAAGATCCGTATCCGTATCCGTATCTGCGGATCTTGACACTAAATATCCGTAATCAGATCCGTATCCGCGGATATACATTTTTAACGATCCGGAACATCACTAATTGGAATGCTAATTGTCAATTCACGTGACAATTTTTTATGAGAGACCGTGGACGCTTTTGTTGAAATTTATCTATAAAAGATGCAGAACGAGATCAACTCTTCAAGCTCAATCGTTATACGATAGTTATTGGCAGTTAATATTATAATTTGAGGCGAAGGTTGGAAATAAATGTCACTTGTTTTTCCCTACATTTGTGACACAAATTAGCATGAATTTGGCCTTATTAATAAATCTGCTAATAGTGTCAATGAAGTACTTTATTTTTTAGGGTATCGGTATCCGTCTGTTTGTCAGTCTGTCCGTCATAGCTTACGCTTGTTCTTAAATGAATTCCTGGCTTAACTTGGGAAGTTCGTTATAAAAGGCGCTTGGATTAATTAAATTGGAAAATTTCAACACATGATTGGGTTTTTTTACGCCGGATTTTCTAGTTCTCCGTATCCAATCTTATAAGTCGAATCCACTCTTTAAGTGGTCAGATTGACTTCAAAATTGGCTCAGATATGAAGATTGTATCATAATGCAAGTACAGTTAACAAACAGTGTAGTCAGCAAAAGCGCTTGAAATATTTTCTTTTTTCATCTAACTAAAACTTATTCCTTACACACCTTTCTAAGGAAAAAGAGTATAATAGAGTTACATTAGAGGTAAAAGAGTATTATATTGAAAGAGTTGATTCTACGAATGTAGTACTTATAGTGGTTGTAAGTATTAACTGAACAAACTATTGCTACGGAGTCTCGTAGGCGGCTACGTCGTAGCATCTACAGATTTCGTGGCTTTCGTAGCAGTGTGGTTACGAGTAACAGTAAACTTTTCATCTGGCAAGTTTAATACTATACTAGTAAAGAACAACTTGATGATGTCAGATTACAAAAAAGAAAATATGAAAAAAAATTTTTTTCTCGTGACGATTATTTAAACGTATTAAATAAAGTAACATAATCGAATTTTATATTTCTCCTGAATAGTCTAATATTCTAATTACCTCTGAAACTAACCGATTTTGAGCAATTTATACAATACATACATGTTGTCAGACAAAATAAAATAAAATAAAAATAAAGTAGGTAGGTACGAAAAATTTTTATGATCGATTAATTATAAACAGATGGCAACCGTAATTAGTTTCTTAATACTCCTAAGAAGAGAATTCTCTCATCGTAGCAATAATCTTCATTCACTTGAAAAAACCACACATTTTTTTGTATTAACAATGTTTACTTTTCCTCCAGGTATGTTTATCCATCATTAGAGTACGAGTAATCAGGCAAATCAACGACGTGAGGTAAGTATTATATTAATCATTCAATTCCAATTACGAAAAGCAAGACATTTTCAGTACCTATATGGCAACTTTTGTCTCCTAATTTATTTATTACCTATTATGACAAGACTTTACAAAATAAAAGCTCCGTGTGCCCTGTAAAAGCTTCCCCTAAGCCCTATTAGAAGTCCACTCGCGACTTGGAAAGCTCGCCACATAATAAACTTTTACAGAGCAAACTTAATCAAAAGCTCGATTGACTTTCAAATCCCTCAAAGCCTCGAAAACATCATGTTTACATCCGAAGTGCCACTTGAGGTTAGCTTTTAACGAAAATAAAGTGTAATTTGTAGGAAAACGTACTGCGTACGCTGTGCGGCATGTTGATATATGTTTTGTACACGTGTGGCATGCTACATTAACTTGTGTAAATTTTCGCCTTGTGTAGATAGTGAGTATGGCTACAATTGAGAAACTGATGTGTCCCAGGCATAAAATCTGCCTAGAGAATTAAACATGTTTTGTTTATTCAAAAAGTACGGTTCCTTAACCTAATTATCCGCTTTTCCATATAAATGATATAGATAAGTGGTTATTTATATCATTTAGTCGGTAGTTCTTGGCAATTTAAGAAGTAAGTTAAAAAAGTACTGGGAATGTTCGAAATATTTATCTTATAACGCCTGGAATTATGACTTCTTCTTCTTGTAGTGCCCTCTCCTACCGGAGGTCGGCGATCATTAGAGCTATCTTTACTTTAGAAACTGCCGCCCGAAAGAGGTATCTGGTACTCATCCCGAACCAGTCTCTAAGGTTTCTTAACCAGGAGGTACGTCTTCTGCCAGGTGGTCTGCGGCCTTGTATCTTCCCCTGGATAATAAGCTGAAGCAGACCATACTTATCGTTACGCATTATATGCCCCAAATACAACAGTTTCCTCTGTTTTATAATACGTATCACTTCCAAGTTTTTATTAATTCTTTGCAATACCGTTTCATTCCTTACCCGATCCGTCCATGATATCTTTAACATTCTTAATATATGATTGATGTAATTTATACATAATAAATTAATTTATAATAAATAAGTTACTTGCGATTTGCAGATGATATCGTCATCGTGGCGGAAACGCTGCAAGATTTGCAACATATGTTGAATGGCCTAGCTGATTCTTCTCAACGCGTTGGTCTTCGGATGAACCTGGATAAAACCAAGGTTATGTTCAATGAACATGTAAGTCCGGAACCAATTGCAGTTCAAGGCAATATTCTCGAGGTTGTTAAGGAGTATGTTTACCTCGGGCAAACTATGCAATTGGGTAAAAACAACTTCGAGAAAGAGGCCAACAGAAGAATACAGCTGGGCTGGGCAGTATATGGGAAACTGCGTCAAGTCTTCACGTCGCCAATTACACAGAGTCTAAAGACGAAAGTCTTCAATCAGTGCGTCCTACCCATCATGACATACGGTGCCGAAACATGGACACTCACTGTAGGGTTGGTCCACAAATTTAAAGTTGCTCAACGTGCTATGGACAGGGCTATGCTCGGAGTTTCTCTAAAAGATCGAATTCGTAACGAAGTGATCCGACAGAGAACCAAAGTTATAGACATAGCCCACCGCATCAGCACGCTGAAGTGGCAATGGGCAGGCCATATAACCCGAAGAACCGATAACCGCTGGGGTAGACGAGTTCTTGAGTGGAGACCACGGATTGGCAAACGTAGCGTGGGACGTCCTCAGACTCGGTGGAGCGATGATCTTCGCAAGGCGGCTGGCAACAGCTGGATGAGAGTGGCCGAGGATCATGCTCAGTGGTGTGCCATGGGAGAGGCCTATGTCCAGCAGTGACGAACATAGGCTGATGATGATGAAATAAGTTAGAACCACATTTATTGTACTCAGAAGATACACTAACGTGCAAAAGTAATGAGTGATTTCTCTTCTCCTACAAATTTGTATGGATATTTACCTGTTATTTTTGTTCGTCAGAGTAAACCGCTTCTGTACGCTTATAAGTTCCAGATACTTCGACGCATTTGCATGCATCATGCATGATCACAGATAACTGCGGTCGATATCTTTTGGAAAAAATATCTAATAGTTCCTGAGATTAATGCATTCAACCAAACAAACAAACTCTTCAGCTTTATAATATTAGTATAAATGTAATTCCGTGAAACACTTGAAACTGTTATTATCTTGAAAGGTAAAAATCGCAAGCATAAGAGTCGTAAATAATATTTTGAAAACTATAATAATTAAAATATGGTTCACATTTTATCAAAGACATTCAACACGAATTAAATCATGTAAATGATATTCAATGTCTCTATCATGTAAATGTCTGATCTAGAAGAGCGTGAGACATATAATTAGAATGAAGGCGTGCTACGGCTTTCATTGTCACTAGATTTGTAACAGACATTAATCTGCAGTTTATATTAATGAGAAGCATGTAGAACCAGTTATTAAAGGACAAGTCCAAAAAAAGAATTTAAAATTTTTAACGACCGCCTTAGCCTAGTTGGTAGTGACCCTGCCTACGCAAGCAAGAGGTCCTGGGTTCAAATCCCGGTAAGGGCATTTATTTGTGTGATGAGCATGAATATTTGTCCCTGAGTTATGGATGTTTTCTATGTATTTAAGTATGTTTATCGTCGTCTAGTACCCATAGTACAAGCTTTGCTTAGTTTGGGACTAGGTCGATTTGTGTAAGATTGTCCCCTAATATTTATTTATTTATTTATTAAATTAAAACACAAAACGTGTGATAATATGGCTTTAGGGTTGGTATTCTGTGTATGATTTTGTTTTAATTTTTTGGTATTCTCCTTTGTTAATAGCTCGTATCTCGAATCAATTATGTAAACCAATTTGAACCTTGATGCACACTTAGTAAAGTTCACTTGGCCAGATTATCAATTTTGAGATACGAGCTTTTTTCAAAGTAGTGACGACATGCTGTAAGATGCCGTCTTCACGTGGCATGCGGCATTTGATTGCACCGTTACTCAGTGTGGCACAGTGTAGTTAATTCGTTTGATGTGCCTCCGCGCATTAGAGATTCAGCCTTTCAAAGACACACTGAAACATTTCTGCGAAAATAATATTTCTGGAAGCCGGGAGTAATTATTAATGATATTTATTTCTATATCTAATAATAGACTCATTTTCTTCATCAAAAAATATTCTTACAAGTTTTTTTTTTTTTTTATATAAGAGGTGGCAAACGAGCAGACGGGTCACCTGATGGAAAGCGATCACCGTCGCCCATGGACACCCGTAACACGGGGGGCATCACAGGTGCGTTGCCGACCCTTTTAGGAATTGGTAGGCTCGTTTTTTAAAGTTACCAATTGACTTTATAAAGTAAATGGAAAAGAAACGAGCACCTTACCATTTTGATTTTAAATTACTGTGAAGTGCGACTTAAGTAGTAGGTTAGAAATCTCTGGCTCAAATTCGTTATACGCCTACTTACATATACGCATACAAAATCCAAGCTTAATTTTTATTTGCTGGCGGCTGGACCTGAGCTGATGTCTCGGTTTCAGTCCCGGTCGGGACATACTAGGTATACTATGTATGAAAAATATGAATGCTTGTTTTCGTGTCTTGGATGTATACATAATGTATGTAGTTTTCATAAAGGTTAAAGTTATCCTCCATTGGGCCAAAATACCCCGACCTCACGGTAATCCTGTTTTTTTTTGATAATTACGATTTTATTCACATCAAAAGTTTTAAAAATTTTCGTCTGTATTAAGAAAACGTTGTTTTATCGCCACGAAGCTGTTATTTTAATGCTGATCCGATACTTAACCCTCAAGGTCGCACATCAAACACAAAATACAGATTTGCATCCCACGTAAACCGTCCACTCAACCTTTCATAGCTTATAAATAGCGACCTTTAAATCTAAATCTTTTGAAAACTGTCCATCCATCACCGCCTACGCTTGCCGAACCTCTCTTTTCATCCCCTGGCAACAGAAAGGGACAGTTTAAAGTGTTGGCTCATTAATTACAGCTGTCGAGTTATGCTTGTCACGTATAACCGCCTGACAAATGACCGTAAGAAGCGGGTGGAACGTAATTTGACTGCAGCACGACGGAAGCCGGCAAGATTTGATTGCTTCAGAAGCTTGAAGTTATTCGGCAAATTAAAAGTATTAAAATGTTGTGCATTGTCTTGTCCTCTTTGAATTGCAAATTGGGTCAACCGAATAAGTTCTTTGCTAAATAAGTATTTGTAAAAAAATCTTTTTTAATACGGTTTTTTCTTAATTGTACCTACTTGCATTATACTGTTTTAAACTTCCTTGATTTTCACTCATAACTAATTACACTAAACGGGACTTATCACGCAAACAATATTCAAATTCAAATTCAAATTCAAATTCAAATAATTTATTTGTCAACAATAGGTCAAACATAAAATGGTTTTTACTTCGACGTTTCGGCCACATTGCTACGACCGTGATCACAAGGTTTGTTTAGCCGCTCGAGTCCTTCGAACTACCCGCACTTGATTCCGATTAGAATGAGCACCCGTAACTCGAACTACCCGCACTTGATTCCGATTAGAATGAGCACCCGTAACTCGAACTACCCGCACTTGATCGAGATTTTGTAACGGTATACCCCATAACACCGACACACAACATTAACAACGTCCGACGATCTCTCCGAACATTCATCCCGACGCCGACATTAAGTTTGCGTGATAAAGTCAGGTTTAGTGTAATTAATTTTTTAATTGCATTGTCTGTCATACGTCCCCAACTGTTCATCTACCCGCTCGTGTCTCGTAGAGTTAACAATTCCGGCTTATTTAAACTCCAAGTGCCTGCCAAACACCAGCAGATATTCCTGCGCTCCGACTTCTGGCCGGAGGGTTTGGTGTGCCGTCGTTTTACCCCGGCGCCACACATATTACAAATGTTTCAACACATATTTGAACACATATTTGATCTATGGTTGATTGTATGGATGTTCTATTGAACAAATAAGCAAATACCAGTGCTACACATGTGATCAAATAACTGTGTTCAAACATTTGTAATATGTGTGGCGCCGGGGTTAGAGAAGCGACGAAGACGACTTTCAAAACCCCCTAAATAGTTGTGATGTTATTGCAATATTTGTGATTGTGAATTTTACGGCGTGTTTGTTTTTAGGGTTCCGTAGCCAAATGGCAAAAAACGGAACCCTTGTAGATTCGTCATGTCTGTCTGTCTGTCTGTCCGTCTGTCCGTCCGTATGTCACAGCCACTTTTTTCCGAAACTATAAGAGCTATGCTGTTGAAACTTGGTAAGTAGATGTATTCTGTGAACCGCATTAAGACTTTCATACAAAAATAGAAAAAAAAAACAATAAATTTTGGGGGTAAAATACTTAGAACAAAAACACAAAAATTTTTTTTTCATCAAACATATAAGTGTGGGGTATCTATGGATAGGTCTTCAAAAATGATATTGAGGTTTCTAATATTTTTTTTTTCTAAACTGAATAGTTTGCGCGAGAGACACTTCCAAAGTGGTAAAATGTGTGTCCTCCCTGTAACTTCTAAAATAAGAGAATGATAAAACTAAAAAATATATATGAACGAGATCTAGTTTGTCTGTCTGTCTATATCAGCAACCAATCTAAGTACAATGATCCCACACTGCGCAAGTTTTGCTTAGGAGCAGGGGTCTGCTAAGACTGGATGTTCATAGATACATATAAATTTGTACGGAACCCTCGGTGCGCGAGTCCGACTCGCACTTGGCCGGTTTTTTTAATCTAAAGTCAATGAGAGGAGTAGAAGTGTAGAACCGTAAAGCTCATCGTAAATATAAACACATAAACTTTGAAACACTCGGTAGAGCGAGCCCGGGCTCGAATCCACGCCCCTCAGCTTGAGAGGCCATAGGTCAAATCACTAGGCCACCACGGCTGTTTTTATAGAGTTAGAGAGGACTTATAAAAGTACGGTGCATATTTATAGTCTTCCAACTACTTACATTTAACACTCTTGAAAGTTTTGTTTATTATCTTTTAATCGTTCCCAAACTTTTAATTACAATTTATCACAAATCGTCAATTCCCCCAAGATAAAAGTCGTGTCAATCATGCGTCCAATAAAGACCCGTATCAAAAAGACAGAGCAAACAAGGACGTTTTGATCCCCCAAAATTACAGGTAAAGCGTTATAAAAAAACACCCATAAATAACGGTAAATAAATAAAACAATTAATAAGAATCGACATTTTCCCGGCACAAAATCCGGAGGCAATTTGGCTGCGTGCTCCCGTGGGCGCCCGTAACACTGTTAGCGAAATTAATGACGAGACTTATTTATTCATTAGCTGATTTTTTGCGGGTCTTAACCGGAAAGGCTTTGGAAGTTGAATTTGAATTATATGGCGCGGGAAAGTGAATAATGATTTACGGGTATAATGTGAATGTGTTACGGGTATAAGTTGGGTTTGTGTGATTTGTGTGTGTTCGTAGAGTGCGGAGGTGGAGGAACTGCATGAACAGGCATTTCTTACATAAACGTAACTATCGTTAGGTCGCGGGTGAGCAAAGTAATTGTATCAGTTAATTTACAAAAAGTAAAGTCACCAAAAAGCACTTTATGAAAAATATTTTTAACAAACACTTATTTACACGTAATCACGCGATTACAATTCTGTACTTGCCCTCAAAACGGGAACATTTTGTACAAAAGAGGACTTTCCAGCCGCCGTTATGGGCCGTGAACGCTAGATAGGTATATCTGGTAGATACGCCATCGTCTGGTTGCTAGGCGCCGGATCGCCGAGGCGCCTTCCTCGCGCCGCCCCAAACCTAGATAGCCTACACTATAAGCATATGCATTGAGGACTCTTAACATCGGATGATGCTGTAACTTTTCTTTAATACTTACAGCCAGGGGCGATACTCAGAGGGCGATGGAGAGGGCTATTCTCTGCGGGATCGCATTAGAAATGATAAAATCCGCGCAAGAACTAAAGTCACGGACATAGTTCGAAGAATCGCCAGACTTAAGTGGCAGTGGGCAGGACACATCGCTCGTAGAATTGACGGCGGGAACGCGTTGGATGCGGATGGCGCAGGGCCGATCTGTTTGCTTTGAGCCTTGGGGGAGATGTTCAGCAGTGGACGTCTTTCGGCTGAAATGATGAATACAGTCAGGATATTATAATCGTGAACTAATGAACTAAAACAATTACTTTGCTCACCCGCGACCTTACAATAGTTACGTTTATGCAAGAAATGTGCGTTCATGCAGTTCCTCCACCTCCACACTGTACGCGTTTCGAACTCAACCAGAGCTCATCTTCAGAGTTACCACAACCGTATGCTATGCTACCAAATGTTAAACTAACAAACCAAAACAAATGTTTTAACTTGTCACTGTAACTTCTCAAGTACCCACTTTATTTTATGCATGAAACAAAATTATTTCCGGTTCAATGGTCTTTATTACTTACAGAGTGATGGTTTAGCTATGGGTTCACCTCTGAGTCCTTTAATGGCAGATATATTTATGGATCATTTTGAGAATCAGTATATTGTGGGTAATAGTAATATTGTGTACTATTTTAGGTTTGTTGATGATTTGATCCTATGCTGGAGAGGGAGTATGAGACAGCTTGACGTGTTTATTAATGGTTTGAATAACAAGCACGTAAAGATAAGGTTCAAAAAAGAATTGGAGGAAAATTGTTCGTTGAACTTTTTGGATTTAACGATTTCAAAATTAAATGGTAAACATCAATTTAAAATATACCGTAAGCCCACGTACACAGATGCTGTTATACCAGCATCTTCTAATCATCCGTGGCAGCATAAACTGGCTGCTTTCCATTGTTATGTTAATACATTGTTGATTGTGCCTCTTTCTAAGGAACATTTTGATTTAGAGTTGAGTACTATTTATCAGATAGCGATCTCAAATGGTTATACAAAATCAATGGTAGATAGTTTAGTTCAAAAGAAGCAGGCACGGTTAGTAAATAGCATGCTTTACGCTGCGTTACCTTCTCAGTCTACTAACAAATATAGATCTAGCATCTCTTACGTCGGGGGTTTGTCTGATAAGATTTATGGCATTTTAAAATCAAACAATATTAATGTTGCCTTTAAGACTAACAACTCTTTGTACTCTAGGCTATGTAACCACAAAGAACAGGTAGATAAGGGAACTAGATCGGGGGTATACAAGCTTACTTGTAATGACTGCAATGGGATATACGTAGGACAGACAGGCCGAAGTTTTAATACTAGATTTAAAGAGCATGTTTCGGCATATAGGAATGAGCATCCAGATAGATCGAATTTTGCAAAACATTTGTTGGAATCAAATCATTCATTGTTAGATTCAGATTCTTATGAAGTGTTACATTATTGCGGCAAGGGGTTGCGTCTGGATGCTCTGGAATGCATGGAAATAATTAGGTACAACACTATGGGGTCTATTATTAATGAACAGGTAAATTTAGTATCTTCTCCTTTACTGCGGCTTGGGTCGAATTTGAACAGTTAGTATTAATTAAATATGCCTTATAAATAAATAAACAAAAAAATTCAAGGTAGTTTTAAATATGTCAATAAAAGTTAATTTTTGTGGGGTAGTTTGAGAATAAGAAAAATAAAGTGGGTACTTGAGAAGTTACAGTGACAAGTTAAAACATTTGTTTTGGTTTGTTAGTTTAACATTTGGTAGCATAGCATACGGTTGTGGTAACTCTGAAGATGAGCTCTGGTTGAGTTCGAAACGCGTCAGTGTAGCTTGGTGGTGGTGATGGTTGGGTTTATGTGATTTGTGTGTGTTCGTACAGTGTGGAGGTGGAGGAACTGCATGAACGCACATTTCTTGCATAAACGTAACTATTGTAAGGTCGCGGGTGAGCAAAGTAATTGTTTTAGTTCATTAATATGGACCTTCGCAAAGTAACGCCTGATTCAATAAATTATTATAATCGTAATAATGGATAATGCACTTTTATTCGCATCTCTCCTGTGAAAATGGTAAAAGTTAAGGGCCTATCTATAGCCTATATTTTTTATTCAGGTCTACATCGGCGCGTTGGACGCCTGGCCAACTTTTGGCCCATTTAAATAAATCTTATGTTTGCTCAATCAGTTTAATGTTCACAGGCGAGACAACCGTGCGACCGTCACGGTCAGATCGCAACGCATATCTATACAAAATATATGTATAGGTAGAGACCGACAATGTTGTTCATACATACTCGTAATGCGGGCTGCGTTCGATTTGACCTGACCGCAGACCGCAGAACGCATGAAAATGTTCACTCCGCGTCACTGGTAAATAGATGCTAGCCAAAATAATTTGCCATCAGCTAGCGTGTCCCAGAGCGCCGGCTGTAATAGGATCAGTCACACAACGTCCGAGGGATAGACGCGAACAGCGATGTATTAGCCGCTACATCTCAGGACGAGAGCAAAGTTTTAAGGTTAAAGTCATCATCATTTCAGCTATAGAGCGTCCAGTATTGGACACAGGTCTCCCTCATTGATACCTAATCATTACGTTTGAAAGCGGCTTGTATTCACCTTGAACCTGCGGCCTTTAAATCGTCCGTTTATCTCCTTGGTGGACGTCTCACGCTGCGCTTGCCAGTTAGTGGTCTCCATTCGAGTACATTTCGGTCCCAACGGCCTTCGTGTTGCCCATCATCAGCCATCATCATCAGCCTATGCTCGTCCACTGTTGGACATAGGCCTCTCCCATGGCACGCCACTGAGCACGATCCTCGGCCACTCTCATCCAGCTCTTGCCAGCCGCCTTGCGAAGATCATCGCTCCACCGTGTCTGAGGACGTCCCACGCTACGTTTGCCGATCCGTGGTCTCCACTCAAGAACTCGTCTACCCCAACGGTTATCGCTGCCCATTGCACTTCAAAGAGCGATAGCAATCCATTTGGCTATGTCGGTGACCCTGGTTCATCTATACAGTTCTCATTCCTGATGCGGTCCCGTAGAGAAACCCCGAGCATAGCACTCTCCATAGCTCGTTGAGCAACTCTGAGCCTATTCACTAGGCCTTAAAAAACGACCACGTGTTTCTGGACCACGAACGACAGTCTTAGTAGTTTAGTGGTTTGGTCTACGGCCTCTAAGCAAATCATGGGTTCAAACCCGGCCCCCTCTGAGTTTTCAGTCAACCCTACTGTCAACAATTCATGTGCGAAATTACATTCGAAATTTACCATCAGCTTCACTGTGAAGGTCAACATCGCGAGGAATCCTGAATACATCTGCGAAGAAATTTAATGGTGTGTGTGAATTTCCCAATTCGCATTGGACCCGCGTGGGCGCTGCGGCCCAAACACTCTCATTCTGGGAAGCCTGTGCCCCGCAGATTATATTGACTCTTAGTTACCTGTTGTTACGTGCCTTTGTGACAATGTGCAGCTTCCAACTACCCTCCCCTTCCCAAAATCATAACTCACGGTGATTGCTCCGGAACACTCGGGAGAATACGATTTGCCTCCGAGCTTGACACATATCGCGCGTGTGTGCACCGAATTCTTGAAAACGAACTAAAAAGGGGGAATTGCTACAGCCTTCGTGTCGCGTGTGGCTTCCGACACCAAAGCCTCTCAAACGCGAGTGAAAGGAGTGAAAGTGCACTGTAATTTGGACTATACAAAGGACGAGCTGTGAGTACAACCCCTTTGCCTTTCTCTCACCCCCTACACATTGTCACACCTTCTTCTTCTTCTTCTTCTTTCAGGTCTTTTCTATCCACTGCTGGATGTAACCCTCTCCTAATCTCCTCCACTTCATCCTATTCTCCGTCTTCCTGAGCCAGTACGGTCCGGCGTAACTTCTTATGTCATCAGACCATCTCATCTGGGGCCTGCCTACACGTAACGTGCCTAATGCGTTTTTTGTCTTATTAGGTGTGGTCGACCGGGTACTTGTTTTGCCATTTGTAATGACAGTTCCTACATCAGAATGAAAGCAATAGGACTGGGGGGTTACTGCGAAATTCGATGTTCGAAGTTCGGATTGTGCGGTCCCTCTCACTCTCGTAATAAATACCATTAGCGTGAGCGGAACGGCATGAAACGGGGTTCGAGTTTCGCGCTTCGTAGTATAGGGCCTGGTTATCGCACTGGCTTGTGAGTGAAAATAGCTTTTGATGCTTTGAGCCATGCAACTGTCATTGAACCTTGGATGGTGAAGGGATTTCTTGGTTGACTATACCGCTATACGTTTTTTTTTATCATCCTACCCGCCTGTTTTGCAATGTCAGCACGCTATATAAAGGCGCAGGCTGAAAACCAGCGCGGTGATGAGTAATCCTCACCGCACATGCTGAGCCTGAGCCTTTTGCCACATAATTTTGTGTATTTTTTCTCTTTCTTTTTTATGGGCAGTAAATGGTTTTTTTATTTCGTTTATTTTAATGTCACAAAATTCGATACCAAATTTTATTTCAATCTACCATTCTGTTTTTTCAGCTTAAACCAATATTTGATATCTAACAATGATTGCACAAACATTGACAAAAAGCACGGGTATACAATGATTAAGTGATATTTTCATTTGCTCTGAATCAACTCCAATAATTTTCAATTACGGGAAAACAAAGATAATGAAACACCAGGGAGTAGAAAATTAACACGGTGCCTTACTATCGTATGTCTTATCGTCAATTGGTTTCAGCCCACACGTGGGCCTATACCGTGGGCGTATCAGAGGATGTAGGTCGAGTGTTATTGGTGTTGTTAGCAAATATTAGCTGTCTAGTGACACACAGTATAACATTATTGAAATAAGTTTTTGTTAAAAATTTCATTTTAAGAGCAAGCTTTTTAGCTGACTGTACTTTTTGCTGACTGTACATGCATTGTCATCCAACTTATATAAGTATACCAAATTTCAAGTGAATCCGACCACTGGAAGTGGGTCAAATTTGACTTCCAAGATTTGACCCACACATACATACATTGCAAGTTAAAATAAAAAGCTTTTAATTTTAATAAATGGACAAATTGAACTTAAAACTCATAAGAAAGTTTTACAGTTTAGTTTAAATTTAAAACAATTTTTAATTTGAAAGTTCTATTTTGAGGTTCAGTTATTTTCGAACTTTTTCATTTACTTGGATTGTAACGAGTCACTTCGTCCATCGGGTGATTCAAAAGGTTTTCTAAAAATTTCCTCAGTGCTTACATTAATCTAGTACTAAGGCCCACTTGCACTATCCAGAATAAAAAAAGAATTACCCTGGGCTGGGCTGGGATATGGATGACAGTTCCATCTCTGACACCACTTAAATTAGGGTTAAAATAACTTGGTCAGACTAGACCAGACCAGAGTTCAGTATTCAATTCCGAATTAAGGGCTAATCCAGGCGTTAAGCAGTGTCAAAATATGTTAAATGGGTTAACGAGTTCATTTTTTAACAATAGACTGTTACAATTGGCCCTAAAAACTTTGAGAACACGATAAAACGTACGCTTATTTTCAACGAGAGAGGCGAAAAATTGGCGACATCTAATATGGAAGGCGATAACATTTCTATCCCTATTTTTTCTAGGTTCTGTAGTCATCCTAATTTCCTAATCAAGTTAATATCTAGGCTAACGCGTCATGACGAGGGTGATCGGTATTCTTAATCCAGGGGCTCATAACCGAATTAGGAATTACTTGGTTCATTATACTAATGTATTATTACGTTGTACAGGTAGCAGGAACCACGTAGATACCTATTGGGATCGTTGTTGGACTCTATGGGGAGGGTTTTGTCCAGAAGTGGACTTCTTTCGGCCGATATGTTGATTGTGATGACGATTATGGGTACCCATAAGCTTTGGTGATTCGCTAGCCAGAACAATTAGGTCTATAAGTTAAATATAATTGAAATTTCTTTGATCCTACTAAATTTACATGGAAATTCCAAATAAGATAAGATAGGTAAATACGTAGTAATCCAATATAGTAATAAATTGATTAATCTTGGGAAAAAACACATACATTCGCTACTTATTTTACTGATAATTATATACCCACGGGCTAAGTGCGTAGGAATATACAAATAAAATCACGAGATCTCGACTGCTGAGACTACAGACACGAAAGCTCGATTTTTAACACGCTTATATTTTACCACGTAAATGAAAATCATAATCCTAATTACAAGATATTCCATAATTATCTAGTAGTGGTGTGGTTCACGCGGTAAACTCAGCAGATATAATCTAGTATCTAAGTGAAGTTATAAAAACGTTCCACCCTCGATTCATCATAGAACTGAAAAATACTTTGCTTTAATATCTCAAGCTTTCCGAAGTACCCTAGACCGCTGCAGAACGTAAGAATTCTTCCAATCCCCTCAGAGCCGAGTAGTCGGCAAATACTAGTCTTACTTGGTTCATGAGAACGAGAGTTGTTCTCTGAGGAATTCAATATTTGCCTTGGTTCCTTAACGGCACAAAGAAAACGGAGGTACGTAGTAAGACTATGGAATCTGATAGGATGCGCCTCTGTTCCCCTTTTGTAGAAGTGCACCCGTCGTACAGTTCTGGCAAGTCAAGAAGGCGAGCTGGCTTCACTCGTGATTAACGTATATATAAGATTGAATGTGTGGAAGCTTTGTGTTGTACTGTACGATCAATTTGTTGAACATTTTATTTTTTATGCTAACCATACCCGATTGCAGATAATACACGCAAACTTGACAGGTATTTACCACAAGTAAAGACCGCTCGTGTTCGTGAATTACAAGACCTGTACAATTTCATAAGCACCCAGTGTGTTTTTAACTAAACAGAACCAGGAGCAATTAGCGAGATACCCTTCGTATTCCCGATTATTTTTTTGTCATAATGCTATGTGTTCGAATGATCGTTTGGCATAATTTTTCTCTAGTTGAGTTGAACTGAAAATATTTCGAAAAACTACTTTTTATCTCGGAAAGTTGTATAGCGATGAACGAAATCTTAGCGGGCAACACTACTAGAGTACCTATAGTCGACTAAGTAAGTGCTTCATCATTTTTTATGACAGATTCTGCATCAGAAAATAAACAATAAGACTGATTGTGAAAATAGGCTGTGAAGCTGTTAAGCCATTCAACTAAAATCGACCCTAACTAAGGGTGGTAAAAGAATTTTCTTGGTCCTCTATACTACAGAAATATCATATCTCAGGATCAAACACGAAAGCTTGAAAAGGTTTTGGTCACTTTATCAAAGTAAACACAGTAAGCAAGCACATCATTTGTTTTGTTTTCCCGCGACGTTCGACATTTTCATTGCGAAATGTAAAAATTAAATTGGATTCCCCATTTAACGCTAATGGTCGTAGTCATTAACCGATTTTTAATTCGTTTTCGTTTTCAAAGTGAATTAAACACTGAGTGGCACGCAGTGAACGAGAATTACTATCGACCGTTACGCATCGCATTTCGGCATGCTGGAACCAATGTAAAGGCACGCGGTGCCGGCCGCCATGTGGATCCCGCCATACATTTCGTTTGTGTTTTTAACTATTTTTCGTCCATAAACGGTCAGTGAAAAACTTTATTTTACCGCAAGATGCACCAACGGCAAATCATTTTGGGAATTAGCTTTTTTTGAATATGGAAGTGTAATTCAACACGCCCTTCTGGCATATTGGTTCAATTCTTTTTTGAAAATAGAAGGCGCATGTTGACGCCGAATTATTGCATTTGTAGTTAAATTTTAAGAGTAAATTTGTACAACTAGCTCATAGTAATTGGGGATGTCTTTATATTTTTTTTATATATTTTTTTTGTATAGAAAAGTCAAACTAATTTCAATATTTTGTCATTTAGTTCTCTACTTTTTCCAAAATTAATTATTGAAACTATTTTAGTTGATGACGTCAGATTATAATTGAGGGCTCCCACAATGCCAAATTTCTAAATCTATCTAAATGCGTACGATAAGGCAACCCCTTTAATTATTTTTTGCGTAGTGGTACACTATACACTGTGTCACTTTACTGGCACTGTCAAAGTGCTAGATGTCAGACAGCGGGTCCAAATCAAACTCCGTAGTATAATCCACGCGTAAATTGTGAAGAATTCCTAACCACACAAAATAAAGTACGACTTGAACCGGTCACGCAATTTACACCAATGTCAAATGAAGGTCATTGCTTATTTGTTATATTATAAATTCATTACGTAATATTAAAATTAAATAACTACAGCAAACGAGTTAAAAAGCATTTATCTCGAAATGGTTTTCGATTTACTATACATTGCAAAAAAATAGACATCCCCAATTATTTCAAACTAAATACAAACTGAAACATAGATGCACAGAAAAAAACCCAGAAAAAAGACCAATGCTTGGAATCGAACCCAGGTCCTCAGCGTTCCGTGCTGCGTGCTTACCCCTACACCATCACTGGTCTCCCCCCAATCCCCAATTAGTTAAGTTATTTTTGGCATAAGAGTCCGATAACCAAGTTTACGACGCAATCAGACGAAACTGGGAACCTCTATCAGGTGAGACTTAGTTTTTATTGCCACGTCTGAGTCCCCGGCCTGGATTAAAAAAGTCCAAATTTTGTCCTACTGTCTGAGTTTTGGCTGTTTTGTTTTCTTTAAAAATAGCCTGGCGTCCGAAATTTTATTTGTGATTACTAATTTAACTTACCATTTTATTTGTGTACTTTCACACCACAACCCAAACAAATAAAAAAATATTACATTTATTTTTCAATGTTGTTATTTGTTATTATAGCAGATTTACTTGACCGCTTTTGACAACTATAGGAATGGCATAAAAAAGAATCGACATCTTTCTTCTAATATGTTTGTTATCGAACTCATCGGAAACGGCTTGACCGATTTTTATGAAACCTTTTTCTCTTTATTCGGTAGGTCTGAGAATAGGTCGTAGGCTATTTTTTATATCCTTATTATTCGCGGACAGAGTCGCGGGCAACAGCTAGTTCATAATATAAGTACAAACGTGTGTTATTGAATCCAAGATTATACAATAATCAACGCAACGCATAATAGCATCAAAATAAATAGTTTTCCGATAGTTAAATAATGCATTTTACAAAATACTTCGTAAATTTGCACAGTTGCTCAAAATGTTTGCTCGGAATTGCGCACTTCGGTAATTCAAAGAGACGTGTGAATTGCTCGAATTTGTGTTCCAATAGTTTTTTGTTGTTGAATATTTCCGTTTCTTTAAAAATAAATTTATAATAGTTTTAATCAAAAATAGAAATGGCACATTATTTCTTGCGCCTTTAAAATTTATTATAGTTGCAAAGGCCAATCAAAAATCAACTTTACTTTTTTAACATCTTCTCACTCATTTTATTTAAAAAAAACTCCCCATTTGGAGTAGTAAAAATAAAAAGAAAAGTAGTATTTTAGTTATTCACTATCGAAACTAAATAAATTGTTGTGGACCGCTTGCGAATTGTGAACCCCCATTTTTTTGTCACGCCAACGTAGACCCCCGTCTCCCGTGGACCCCTGGGGGACCACCTGGATCACTTTGGGAATCAATGTTTAGAGAAATCAAATTGTGTATCATAGTAGGGTTCTACAGAGACAGTAGAGATCAAATCGGATGACTCTATACCTAAGCTAAGTCTAAGGCTTATTTCCTAGGTATAGGTAGTACTGTCAGATCGGTGGGTGTCGAGTGAAATTGATTCGTTTTATCGATGATAAGTGAGGATGACGTCACCCCACTTGACAACCGCGTCACGACCTAATTCATCCGCCATGACGGTTATTATGTCCAATTGGAAACGGGTAGGTGGAAAGAGTGAACCGAACTAGAAAATGTAATGGTTTTCAGTGAAGTCAGAAATTTAATAATAATAATAATAACTTTATTGATAAAAAGTATACATCTTTATACATAATCCTTATGACTAGAAACTATTCCCTAGATAGGTAAAACCTGTGCTCTAGGATAAGCAGTGCTCCTCCTCACAAAAAAGTTTGGGTGGATACTGCGGGATACTCTGCAATGCAATGCGAGTCTGAGTTCGAATCCACGATATTGTGTCTCAAAGGCCGTAGGCCAAACCACTGTTATAAAACAAAATTTAGTTGTATTAATACTTCAGATATATGTAATTTAATAAATAACAGTGTAGATCTGTTTGATTAATATACATTGTTGAGCTTCTTGCCAGATTATTCTCAACAGAGTTTTTTTCGAATTGAAGGAAGATTCTTCAACTTTCATAAGTGGCTATTCTTTTTTTTTATAAAAAATAGGCTTACGTTGTTCACTGAACACATATCCACTGACAGAGTTTTATGATTAAATATGTGTTTATATAAAGTCGTGTAACGTAGTGGTTCGACCTAAAGGCTCTCAAGAGTCGTGAGTACGAGGCCGGGCTCGCACCTCTGAATTTTACGGAATTTAAGTGCGAAATTACGTTTATTTACCATGAGCTTTACGGTGAAGGGAAGCATCGTAAGGAAACCTGCAAATAGCTGAAAAGAAATTCAATGGTGTGTGTGAAGTTCCCGATCCGCACTGGTCCCGCGCGGGATCTACGGCCCAACCCCTCTCCTTCTGAAAGGGGCCTGTGTCCTGCAGTTGGACGTATATATGCTGGGATGATGATGATGATGATGATGATGATGATGATGATGATGTGCCAATTTGCCATGAGCTTTACGGTAAAAGAAAACAGTGAGGGAATCTGCACACACATACGTAGAAATTCAATAGTGTGTGCGTGGTAACGTACCATTAAAATATGTCTACGAAACCAACCCTAGAGTTCCACGGAATTTACTTTAGGAAATGCTGCCATAGATTGACGCAGTTTTTTACTTCACGCCACGATATTATCACTGACTATCTATTGAAAGAAATAAGAAAGAAAGAAAAACATTTATTTATAACAACAATAACACGTACACAGGCTAAAAGTAAGAGTACAAACACAGACGTAGACATAGGTACATATCGATGCTGTTACAAAATTGTCCCGGCTCAGCATGTCACTAGTTAAAAACCAGCACTGGTGTTCCGCCGGACCACAGCCACAGCACAGTAAAATCACGGAAGGCCACACAAAACAGACACAAATTATATAATTACTAGCTGTGCCCGCGACTCCGTCCGCGTGGAATTAGTAATATGGGCAGCTTATTTTTTTTATCCAATTTGCTTTTTCATCAATAAAATTATGGCCCTCCTTAGTTCCTCGATATAAAAAAAATTACCCGCCCCCGCAACCCCCGCACAAACGCACAGACAAACAGACAATAATTCTAAAAGTCATTGTTTCGCGTTCTACGAGATTGCGCTAATAAATAGCCCTAGTGACAGTTTTTCTCAAATATCTTCAATGTACAGACACCGACTTGTTACAGATTTATTATATGTATAGATTATATTATACTATGCAATATTCCGGGATAAAGAGTATATCTTATATGTTAATCTAGGTTATAAGCTACCTGTGTGCCACATTTCATTAGAACCCGTCAAACCATTTTAGCGTGAAAGGATAACAAACATCCATAGATCCATCCATAAAAACTTCCGTGTTTATAGTATTAAATTAAATGAGATAAGATGAACGAGCAAGCCTAGCGACATCCAATTCGGGTCATCAAATACGCCTTTTAATCGTTAACGAAAATACGTCAAGTTACACAAGTCGATTATCCTATATTGACCGGAGTGTCGTAGGCGTGAATTTCAAGCTACGATTTCAAGTGTTCTCCTTCCACGGCTGACGGCCGGCGCCGCGGCGGCGCTCCCATGATTACACCCCGTGAACTCTCAATTAACACGTCTATGTAGGATGCTAGGGCTTGTCACCGTGGCCTGCTTTTGTAAAGGTTAATTCCTTTTGTATTTTTGCCCGCGGTTTTGCACTAATTAAACTGAATAAGGTCTGGCAGTTGAATTGAAATTGAAATTTAAATAAAAATAAATAAAAAACCATTTATTGCCCATAAAAAAGAAGAAGAAAAAATACACAAAATTATGTGGCAAAAGGCTCAGGCTCAGCATGTGCGGTGAGGATTACTCATCACCGCGCTGGTTTTCAGCCTGCGCCCCTATATAGCGTGCTGACATTGCAAAACAGGCGGGTAGGACGATAAAAAAAAAAAAACGTATAGCGGTATAGTCAACCATGAAATCCCGGAATTCCCCAAAAATTTACGCGTGAATTCCCCAAAACTAACATCTACTTAACATCATAGTGGAAATAAACGGATCACTCACGTCTTAAAACGAGTTTACTCGACATGTTTCGGGCTAATCCGTAGCCCTTCCTCTCGGAGTCGCACGTCACGGCGAGTTAAACTCGTTTTAAGACGTGAGTGATCCGTTTATTTTCACTATGAGTGAGTCTCACGGTAGTTTCATGTTTATCGTGGTTTTCATTAACCTTGCATAAAACACATTCGTGCCAAATTTCATAATTTCATGTCTATTCAACTCAATCTCTAAAAATGTTGGATTTACATTGGCATTAGTTGGGAGCGATCCATTTAGTTAACGAGTACGCACAACTCTTATTTTTAAGCTAGCAATAATTTCTTGTTCACATATAGGTAAGACCTGACGTTGGTCCTCAATAAGAGAGCTCAAGGCCACTCAGCGGGCGATAGAGAGGGCTGTGCTCGGAGTTTCTTTGCGGGATCACATTAGAAATGATGAAATCCGCGCAAGAACTAAAGTCACCGATATAGCTCGAAGAATTCCTAGACTCAAGTGGTAGTAGGCAGGGCACATCGCTCGTAGAACTGATGGTCAATGGGGTCAAAAGGTTCTAGAATTGCGTCCACGGACCGGTAATCGCAGCGGAGGTAGGAGCGATGACTAGGTTAAGGTTGTAGGAATGCCTTAGATGCGGATGACGCAGGAGTGGTCTGTCTACTGAACCTTAAGGGAGACCTTCGGCTGAAATGATGATTAGAACAAACAAACGCACGTGAAAATGTGTACATTTACTTGAGAGCAGTTATTCTTATTAGACACATCTGTTGCGATGGCGTATAAGGAAATGTTCGCACGTAAGTCTGAATAAATTCGGGGCGTCAACATAAATCGTAACCTTCATATAAGGGTAGGTATCTACTTATTCGTAATGTATGTATGGAGGCGTAATTGGAGAGGCGACGTACTGTGAAAATGGATGTCGCATAAATTTCGTGTATGACTTTGTACGGAACTCCGCGGATGACCGGAGGTTGCGTTGAAATTATGCCCTTTAAATAGTTATGGGCAAAGTTCACATTTGCATGAATATTGCTGGGTAAGCGGCGATTAGTATGGTGATTACGTGGACCGGCGATTTAGGTTGTCCGGAAAAGGTTACGATGAGAGAAACTAAATTTTCTGCTTGTTACTTTGCCTACAGAATGATTACAGATAATTGCAAACTTACATACGAACGAACTAAAACAATTACTTTGCTCACCCGCGACCTTACAATAGTTACGTTTATGCAAGAAATGTGCGTACTTACAATTACATACAAGACTCGACTGTAAATGATAGATTTTTGGTTTCATATATCCGAATTGAGATTACCATTACGGAGCTCCATATTAAAGACTGTTGAATAATTAAATAAATAAATAAATAAATATCACGGGACAATTCACACCAATTGACCCAGTCCCAAAGTAAGCTAGGAAAGCTTGTGTTATGGGTACTAGGCAACGGATAAACATACTTATATAGATAGATACATACTTAAATACATATTAAACACCCAAGACCCGAGAACAAACATTCGTATTTTTCATACAAACATCTGCCCCGACACGGGAATCGAACCCGGGACCTCAAGCTTCATAGTCAGGTTCTCTAACCACTAGTTCATCTGGTCGTCTAATAAATAATTGATCGAATCAAGCGTAATACTTGCTGAGATCTAAAGGCCATCACAAACCGGGAGCGCGGGGCGCCGACGGAGCGTGCCCAGCGCGTTCTATAACACTGAATCAAATATACGGTGACACAAACTGGCAGCGCGGCACACCGTATTTGATTCAATGTTATTTTATTTACCGCGCTGGGCACACTCCGTCGCCGCCCCGTGCTCCCTGTTTGTTGTGGCCTTGAAGCATTGAATTACATTTTTTTGTTGTACCGGAGAAGCATGGTATAGTCTTTGAGTATTTAGACTGAATACTCAAAGGGTCTAAATACTCAAAGGGTATAGTAGATTGTTCAACAAGGGAGGAAAATAACCAATATTACACGAGGTTACTTGGCACCCGAGCACAGCGAGGGTGCCAATATTCCGAGGGTGATATTGGCGTTTTTTCCAAGTTCATTTCGACTACAAGGAAAGTAAGAAAATATAAGTATAAATAAATAAAAATGTCTAAACTGGTCAATAATGTCAATATGACCGTTGTAAAATATTTCAATGGATTGTTAAGGAATTATTAATTTCACAGAATTTAGAATGTTCAATAAGTATAATAATCAATGAAAACAGTAGATAAAGTAAGTATTTTAGTAAATTTATTTATAAAATATGTAAGTACCCAATTTGAACCAAGGAGTTAAGCTGTATAGAGATAGGCTGTGTGGACAATAACGTTGTCGTTTACCGTGTTTTTTTCTTAACATTTTGTAACTTTTCTGGTCACTAAATAATAAACTAATGTAAATTAATAATTTAATTTAATAACATTTCACTGGCATTATACAATTTGTAATATGACTTATTAAGAAAAAAAAACTCAATACTTAATTATTCCATGTATATGCCGTAATGCCTGGCTGAATGCGTATGTGTTCCATTGACTGCCAATGCCTTTATTTTTTTAATTCATTTCTACCCTAGGGAAGAAGATAATAGTTATCCTCCCGTATGTCAGATATGATTTGCCTCACTTTCCGAGTATGAGAGATGAAAAAAGTATTGTAGTTCGAGGGCTGACTTGGTAACTAGCCCGGAATGCTCTGACCTTCGTTATCACCGGAGGGTATACCTTACCCCTTTGTAACATTAATTCAATGCTCCTATCACATTAATATAGTGTTAATAAAGCTACATTACGAATTCCATTACGAGAAACGTTGGTAGCGTTCATAAAAATTAAGTGCCTTTTACTTAACACGGGATAACTGCGCGATGGCGATTAGTGATATACAGGTAGCGGTATAGGTCCCTTTCCACCAGAGATATGCTATGCTATGTTGTTATGGATGCGGTTGATATTCACCAATCACATTCATTGCTCCACATGGGATAGTTCTGGTAGAAATGGGTTCAACGACCGCTTTAGCCTAGTTGGTAGTAACCCTGCCTACGAAGCAAGAGGTCCTGGGTTCAAATCCCGGTAAGGGCATTTATTTGTGTGATGAGCACGAATATTTGTTCCTGAGTTATGGATGTTTTCTATGTATTTAAGTATTTATTTATCTATATAAGTATGTTTATCGTCGTCTAGCCCCGGCGCCACACATATTACAAATGTTTCAACACATATTTGAACACATATTTGATCTATGGTTGATTGTATGGATGTTCTATTGAACAAATAAGCAAATACCGGTGCTACACATGTGATCAAATAACTGTGTTCAAACATTTGTAATATGTGTGGCGCCGGGGTAGTACCCATAGTACAAGCTTTGCTTAGTTTGGGACTAGGTCGATTTGTGTAAGATTGTCCCCTAATAAAAAAATAAAAAAAACTAAGCTATGTTTTTGATGTTAGTTAGGGTTCCGAACCCAAAGGGTAAAACGGGACCCTGTTACTAAAACTCCGCTGTCCGTCCGACTGTCTGTCTGTCCGTCTGTCACCAGGCTGTATCTCATGAACCGTGATAGTTAGACCATTTAAATTTTCACAGATGATGTATAAGTATTTCTGTTGCCGTTATAACAACAAATATTTAAGGGGCTCCCATAAAAAAAACGTGATTTTTTTGCTCGTTTTTGCTCGATATTGATACGGCAACAGAGACGCTTGAAATATTCACAGAATAGGTATTTAGATATACATTCAATTTAAAAATAAATAATTAAATGAAAATAAAACCAATATTTAAGGGGGGCTCCCATACAACAGGCATGATATTTTTGTCGTTTTTATAGATACTGGGTACGGAACCCTTCGTTGGCCGGTTCTTTCCAACTTGATACCGCCACGCGTTACTGAGAAAATGGGTCTTGACAGACGTACGGACAGACGGGTTAACGGACAGCAAAGTGATCTCATTAGGGTTCCGTTTTTTCATATACTAGAGATACGGAACCCTAAAATCATGTAAAACATTTACAGGGCTTTTTAAGCAAACTAGCCCATGTACCTGCTGTCATCATCATCATTTCAGCCGAAAGACTTCCACTGGTGAACATAGGCCTCCCCCAAGGTTCGCCAAACAGATTGGTCCTGCGCCATCCGGCATCCAACGCGTTCCCACAATCAGGTCGTCACTCCATCTCGTTGGAGGCATACGTACACTGCGTCTACCAGTCCGTGAACGACATTCGAGAACGTTTTGGCCCCATCGGCTATTAGTCCTACGAGCGATGTGCATGCCCACTGCCATTTTTAACCCCTGACACAAAAAGAGGGGTGTTATAAGTTTGACCGCTATGTGTGCGTGTCTGTCTGTCTGTGGCATCATAGCTCTTGAAGGAGAGAACCGATTTGGATGCGGTTTTTTTTGAAAGCAGGTTTCTTGGCGATGGTTCTTAGACATGTTCCATCAAAATCGGTTCCGCTGTTTCAAAGTTATCAGCTGTTTTGTTAGCTGCGGAAGGGATCTTAGACGCACAATGATCAGTTACTTTATTTACAAACGTGTGTGACCTAATTGCGTTAGAGGTTTTTATGTCGGTGACTTTAGTTCTTGCGCGGAGTTCATAATTTCTGTTGTGATCCTGCAGAGAAACTCCGAGCATAGCCTTCTCAATCGCCCATCCATCCTACATCTCCATCTCCATCTCTATCAGCTGTATTCCGGATTCATTTTAAGCCAGTGTATGAACGACAATATGGCGTCTATGAAGAACAACAATCGCCCAGTACATCCGCCGATCGATTGTTACCATCCAAGTGAAAGAATTCCCTCATCGCTCCATTGACCAATCTCTTGTAAAACGTAGGAATAAAATGCTAATACGAAGGCTGTAACCAATCGAGCGTGGTTAATGTTGCGAATGCTCCATATGAGGGTAAATTAAGCCATTAAAATAACGTCGGTTCCTCGAACGTTTTGTTTTGTTTATTTAAATCTACTTGATGCCATAGTTAGTCGCATTAAAGGCCTATTTGGTGTACCTATTTGTTTTTATTTTTGTTAACTCATTTTACTGATTTGCGGTGTTCTAGAAGGAATATTTGTATCATGGTGTAACGCGATTTTTCCTGCGACTTTGTCCGCGCAAACTCCTTTATACTGAACCTAATGTAATGTATAATGCGGATCGGAATTATTTCCAAACATCCCTGTCCATGATATACTCATTAATTTTATAGTACGCCTTAGATATTAATGTCTTCTTCACAATGGATTTGAATTCTTCGAGCAACGTCAGTGACTTAAAATCTTGCGCCGATTTCATCATTTCTAATGTGATCCTGCAGAGAAACTGCGTACCTTTAGCTTTCTTGTGAGGCCACATCTCAGGGTCATAAGTCATCACTCGCAACACTCACTGGTCCAAGTCTTGACTTGAAACACTGCGGCATTTAGTACAACTTATTTATTTACATTCCAGGTACTGACCATCTGACTCTCCCATTGGTTTCACGAAAGGTAAATCAACGTTAACTTTTATGGACTGTACTAGCCTCGGAATACATTTAAATTGTAAATTGGTGCAAATTCAACGCCGCGTTGGAGTTGTAATTTACCTATAGGTTTTTCAAATGAAAATAGTCTCGGACGTGTATATTTTAGAACCACGTTTCTATTCATTTGATAAAATAGCTTTTGCTTGCGACTTGGTAGCGCAGAATTCAAATTTGTGGTAAAGCTTCTTCATCTCTTTAATTGAAGAAAACAAAAATCCGGCAAAGCAACATTCAAGAATCCATCATCATCATCAGTTAGTGAAACGTGTATAAACCTTTTTTTTCCTTATTACGTGAGAATTTCCAAAGATCCTGAAATTTGTTTTTACCGTTATAATTATATGTGCAAACCAAATATGAAGAGTCTAGTAATTACAGTTGCGGAGATAGGGTAACTCTAAATGAAACTTATATATCTCGTTTTTTTCGCATCCCGTGGGAAGTTCAAGTGATCCGTCCTTGATCGTTGTCTATATTATAAAGATAACTTTTATGCAAAAATTTCAACCTTCTAAGACCATAGGTTTGAAATTGGCTAGCACGCAATAACGCTACTCCGTTCCAAAGTTAGAAGCGCGTGCCACGATCTTTGAAATGGGATAGATATAGCATAAACTATTAAACGTCAATTCATATTTACAGACACCGAGCGTGTCAGACAAGTGTGGTGGCAGGCAAAATATTATTCTTCTATACAGTTTCTATTAACGCATTCATATATATGACGGCGCGCTGCCAAAATAATGCTAGCTAGACCTAAATTTATTAACACGATTTGATTATGTGTTTCACTTGGCACTTTGTTTTGATTGTTAAACGTCAATGATTGATGCTGTTAATTGTAGTAATAGTAAGGCGGTAGTATTGAAACGAACGTTGACAGTTATAAAATTATAGAAGGTAGTGTAAAATAAAAGAGCGGGTAACCCCGAATAGGGTAGCAGGTGGCCGCCCACTGACAGTTGGTCATTCTTTTGACAACCTCGCTCGGTGGTGCGCGCGTGCTAACCTATTGGCTCTTTAATCCGGCTATATTTCATTAATCACTTGTGATTTTAATTTAAAGTGTTTTTGAATTAAATCGGTAGTGTTCGTATGTGACGTAAGTGCTTTTATTTCTGTTCTTCAATCATCTGTACGCCCCAATGGAAGGTGCAGGTAAAGACTGTCCCGCCGAGCCTCCTGATGCTTCGATTAACACTTCATATCTATTATAACACGACGACGCAGACACGGGCCGTGCCCGACCAGTATGCATGGTTCATGTCTGTACGTCTATGTGGCTATCTGCCGGTCAGTGTAAATAAGGGCACCAGAAACGTGCAGACGACTTTTGTTGTGTCTGTCGATGTCTGACACGGCACGCTTCTGCTAGATTTGAATAAAACGGAGGCTGTCCCGGCACATGTCTGATGCTCTTATAATGTCTGTAGATATGAATAAACGGTGTCTGATACGGCACGTGTCTGACACGCTCGGTGTCTGTAGATAAGAGAGAGTAAACTATATTGAACCGGCGCTTAAATTGGACCACTTCCGCATTTCTACCAATTTACACTATTTATTTACACTGGCAACAAAAAATGAAGCGATGACAGCGCCACAAACCCGCCATTTTGCAACATCGCTTCATTTTTTGTTGCCAGTGTAAATAAATAGTGTAATTTGGTAGAAATACGGAAGTGGTCCAATTTTAGCGCCGGTTCAATATAGGTTATTCTCCCCAATGAATCGACCTTAAAACGATACATATTTCTCGCGTTACGATTACAGGTTTATACTATGAAATTCGATTTTTGAACTTCGTATCTTGCTGTTCGGTTCACATTAATAGTATTTAACTGAACAAGGAAAGGGACGGCATGATGCGAACTTCGAAGTTCGTATTTAACCCACCAGGCCTCATCGGTCGACGACCCAAAACCCTTGAACTTTCAAGTACGTCTAAAAAACTAACAATGCGGGTGTTTTAAATAATTAATTAATTAACTTGCTCTGCACGTGTGGCCCATAGGTCTGTTGATGTTAATTGGCGAAAACTGAATAGTCGCCAACCAGCCGTGCCACGCGGGGCCAATGAGGATTAGGAACTTCACATCACACACAACACAGGCCCTATACTACGAAGCGCGAAATTCGAACTTCGTTTCATGCCGTTCCGCTCACGCTAATGGTATTTATTACGAGAGTGAGAGGGACCGCACGATCCGAACTTCGAACTTCCAATTTCGTAGTAACCCCCCAGTATTGCTTCTCTGCTACGAGTATATGAGACACACGATGTTTTCCTTCACCGTGGTAGCCTAGTAGTTTTTCCAATGGCCATTAAACATAGGGTCGTGGGTTCGACCTCGCACCTGTTATATTTTGGAATATATGTGCGAAATTACTTTTTTGTGAGCTTTACGGTGAAGAAATTTAATGGTGTGTATGAAGATCCCAATTCACATTGTTCCCGCGTGGGAACCACGCATTCTGAGAGGAGTCCTGAGCCCTGTGCCCTGTAGTAGGAAGGAGGTTGGGATGATGATAATAACCATTTGCAGTATATTTTGACACACCTTCAAATTCGCATGGAACCCTCGGTGCGCAAGTCCGACTCACACTTGGCCCGTTTTAGCATATCTCTGGGCACCTTGGCCGTATTCATGCTATCGTGTCTTCACCCGCGGCGGCGCGCGCGCAATTAATGGTGCGTTCACACCTGTTACAAGTGTTTGCTAATCGTAATTGAGGAACCAATGCTGATAAACCAGGGCTGTCCAAAGCAGTGTACTATTACAAACTTTTTTTTGTGCTGTGACAATTATACTTTGCTCACCCGCAATTTTCACACCTTAAGGTCGCGGGTGAGCAAAGTAATTGTTTCAGTCCATTAATATGGGCCTCCGCTAAGTAACGCCTGATTCAATGAATTACATATTCATCATCATAGCCAACCTCAAAACTCAAACGTCTCCGCTGCTGAACACAGGGCTCCCCCAAGCCAAGGATTGTCAAACAGATTCTACCTTCTAGCACCTTATCTCTACCAAGTCATCGCTCCGCATTGGTGGAGGCCTGGGCCATTCTACTTTTCGTTGACCAGTCATTTTTAGTAATGTGCTCATCAAATATTTTTTTTACAAAAACGGTAAAGTGCCCGGTTTTATCATTAAAGAATTTAATAGGCACATAATTAAGCTTATATTTAAAATTATCACTACGCATAAAAAGTAATCATTATTATCTATAAAGTAGGTAACGCAGTGGACATGCGTGTCCCCGCCATTTGTATGGAAATTGGTGTATTTTCCGCTGAGTTACCAATTTTTTCCACAAATTAATTAATTAATATTAAATTTAGTTATTTCAGTTTTCATATAAGTTATTTACACTTGAAAAAAATCACCAGGTATGCCTTATATTTCACGAAAGATTAATGGTTACTTAAAAGTAGAATGGCCCGCCTACCTACACTTCAGCTTCCGGTCCGTGGATGCCACTCGAGAACCTTTTGACCCTATCGGCCATCAGTTAAGCTTGGCGATTCTTCGAGCTATGTAGCTAACTTTAGTTCTAGCGAGGATTTCATCATTTCAAAACAATGCAGCTTACACTACTACCCTCGTATAAACAGAGCTCTACAGAACGACGTCAACATGTTTCTTATTTAATAAACATCGTAACGCGTCATAAATTTTCCCGCGTACCAAACTTTTTCCATAAAAATCGCGCATTAGGCTTCAGAGCGCGTTTATCAGCCATTTTGCTAATTTAAACGCGCTTAAGCGTAATGCTCCGCTTTGCCCCGGCTCCTCGTTCCATTTTGCCACGTCTCCCCCGGGCTTAGACACGCATCACTCAGACTAAAACCCGCTATACTCTATGAATAGAGCGAGAACGAGTTCATAATTTTATTTTCACCCGACTGTCTGGGGAAGAGTGACAGGTCATTTAGGTACAAATGACAAAATGCATGAAATGTTTAGATGTAACGTTGTCAAAAAGTACAAAATCCCAGAATCAGGCCTTTCTACTCCCATTCATTTATAACACGGTCATGAAATCTTGCGATATATCTAGAGCCTCCCCGCACGAGGCCAAGATCATGGTTAGGAACTGGCTAGGTGGGCTCAATAGGCTACTTTCCTAACTAGTCAGTCTTTTAGATTATCAAAAAATATTGGACACGTATTTTTTATTTTGTCAATTAAACAAAAAATTACGAAGATATGGCGCGTTGAAGTTTCGCGTGACGTCACTTGTTCCTACACTTTGTATGAGCGTTTTAGGAACAAGTGACGTCACGCCTCGTCACGCGGAACTTCAACGCGCCATATCTTCGTCATTTTTTGTTTAATTGTCAAAAGAAAAATTACGTGTCTAATATTTTTTGATAATGTAAAATACGGACTAATAAGAATTATTATTTTTTTACCTAGGAAACATCCTTATTATGGAGAGACTGAGAGTCTGCTCAGGGTCGTTGCCTAGGTGGCTGCTTACACACCTACATACACACACTTCCTCACGTATACTCGCACACTCGCACAAAACTTACACACACTCAGTCACACACTCATTTTGCTTCGGTCTAACCAACCCCCTTTTTCTTATTGTAGTTTAAATTAAAGCTTTTTGTTATATTGTGTAATTTCTACCTTGATTTTGTTTTGGTTTATAACTTTAGTTCTTATTTTTATAATTTTAATGTGTTTGTACCCCGAATCCTGGTTGCCACGTGACAGGCACTGCCTAGTGTGGGACCAACGGTAATCGTTTGTGTAAAGACATCTTCTTTCAATAAACTATTTTTATTCTATTTTTATTTTATTTTATTTTAAAATGTTTGTGCCACCAAGTCATTTTGTCTGAATATTTTAGGGGCAGAACATGCTTTGGCCAACATGTTCTTTAAGTTGGAATGTTTCCAGGGCAACATTCATGGTAGTCTAAAAAGTCCTTGTGTCTGGAAGTTTTTATAACGGAATACTCTGGGGTCAAAATGTACAAAATGCGATCGACTGAATGGGCTCCAATGAGGAATGTCAATACATTAATATACCTTTTTGACAAGTTAAGTATGAAGTATCTTTTTCTATTTTTTTTTTTTTTTTCAACTTCATTTTTTTTTATTACTTTTACGGTCATCCCGTGAAACCATGTATTTCAAACTAAATACAAACTGAAATATAGATGCACAGAAAAAAACCCCAGAAAAAAGACCAATGCTGGCAATCGAACTCAGGTCCTCAGCGTTCCGTGCTGCTTGCCCTACACCATCACTGGTCTCCCTGGGTTCGATTCCCAGCATTGGTCTTTTTTCTGGGGTTTTTTCTGTGCATCTATATTTCAGTTTGTATTTAGTTTGAAATATACCTTTTTGAATTTTGTACATTTTGACAAAAGTGCGGATTGGGAATCTCAGCCTATATATGTACGTCCCACTGCAGGGCACAGAACTCCTCTCAGAATAACAGGGCTTGGGCCCTAGTTCCCACGCGGGCCCAGTGCTGATTGTGAATTTCACACATAGCATTGAATTTCTTCGCAGGTGTACGATGTTTTCCTTCACCGTAAAGCTTATGGTAAATTTCAAATGTAACTGCGCACATAAATTACGAAAAACTCAGAGGTGCGAGCTAGGATTCGAACCCACGACCCTCTGCTTGAGAGGCCATTGGTCAAACCGCTAGGCCACACCGGCTTATAATAAGAATAAGATTAATAGAGTCTTATTATGTACAGTATTGTTTTAAATTATATCTTCCAAATCCATTACTTGCTTTCTTAAAAAATGAGGACATTTTTCTTTCTGCAAATTAATGCCTAGTACTCGTAAATTTGAATGAGAAAACCTCAAAAATTTCCTCATTTAAATAAAAGTAAAGGTAAAAAAAAATGCTCAACTGCGGTTTTGTGTAATTTAAGTACGGTTGGCCCCAGAAGTCGTTGAACACTTCAGTACTTTGTCACTTCCACTAAGAGCTGGTTCCCACTTGCTGGATGTCGGGCCCGGATTTTAATCGCTTGTCGGCGTCCCTGTTCATACTTGTCGGATGTCGGGTACGGACTTTAATCGGTTGTCGGTGCCTCTGTGCACGCCCCGACACTGACCAATGTGAACTGCGTCATACTTGCCCACAGGCAAGCGAGACCCGACACGATTTTTTCTGGACTTCAGCTGGCAAAACACCCGACATTTTTCAACCGACGAAAACAAAAGGAGGAGGTTCTCAATTCGACGTGTATATATTTTTTTTTTGTACACACGCATAACTTTTTACAGAGTAGTCCGATTTTGATGATTCTTTTTTTATTGGAAAGCGTATTCCCCGAGGGTGGTCCCATTTAAATTTGGAAACAATGTTCCTACCCTAAGGGTAGAAAAACAGGGGATGATTGATTGTTCAGTTACTGATTGCACTATATGACCACGCATAACTTATTACAGAGTAGTCGGATTTTGATGATTCTTTTTTTATTGGAAAGCGTATACCCCAAGGGTGGTCCCATTTAAATTTGGGAATAATATTCCTACCCTAAGGATAGGAAAACAGGGGATGATTGACTAAATTTTTACAGAGTAGTCTGATTTTCATAATTCTTTTTTATTGGATAGATAGGGTATACCTTGAAGTTGGTATTATAAATTTGGAAAAAAAATTACCCCAATGATGGAAAAAAGTATAAAATAAAAACTTTTTAACAAAAAATTAAACCGCCGAAGAAACTGAAAAGCAAAAAATAATACCTTTTTTGTTTGACCTTAATCTAGGTACCAGTTTGAAGTCGGTGCCTCAGCACGAGCCAGGAGGAGTGATAGAAGCCAATCAGGTAGACGATTATAGGTCCACTCCTCCTGGCTAAGTGCTGAGGCACCGACTTCAAACTGGTACCTAGATTAAGGTCAAACAAAAAGGGTATTATTTTTTTCTTTTCAGTTTTTTCGGCGGTTTAATTTTTTGTTATGTCTGCACCGACACAAAATCGGTGTCGGTCAAGTGTGAATAGCTTCGTACAAAATGTTCTGCCACTTGAAAATCCGATTAAAATTCGGGCCCGACGTCCGACAAGTGGGAACCAGCTCTAACGTGACATATTTCAAACTTCACACTATACTGGTTCTTGCGACAATGTATAAGGTGTTCAGCGACTTCTGGGGCCGTCTGTACTTTGGAGTAAACGATCCAATCCAACTGACATCTCGTATGACCAATCAGTGCTGGTAATAAATTCATATCGCGTGTCTGCAACCCGAGCGCGGTCGTTATATACGAAGGCGTCAATTTTTAGCGGCTGGTCTTTTCATCATCATCATCATCCCGTAAAGCTCATGGTTAATTTTAAATGTAATTTCGCACATAAATTCCGAAAACACTCAGAGGTGCAACCGGGGATTTGAACCTGCGACCCTTTGCTTGAGAGGGTATTAGTCAAACAGCTGGGCCACCACGGTTTTTTTACATTTAAAATTTAGCATGAGCTTTACGGTGAAGGAAAATATCGTAAGGAAACCTACATACACCTGCGAAGAAATTCAATGGTGTGTGTGAAGTTCCCAATTCGCACTGGGCCCGCGCGGGAAGGGCGGGAACTACGGCCCAAGCCCTCTCATTCTGATAGGAGGCCTGTGCCCTGAAGTGGGACGTATATTAGGCTGGAATGATGATAATGAACATCATCCCAGTCTACATTCCATTGCAGAGCACAAGTCCTCTCAGAATGAGAGCTTGGGACGTAGTTCCCACGCGGGCCCGCTGTGGATTGGGAACTTGACACACTCCATTGAATTACTTCGCAGGTGTGTACCGGGTTGGGTCGCGATGTTTTCCTTCACTGTCAAGCTCTCGGTATCAAATGTAACTTCGCATCGTAAATTCCGAAAAATCAGAAGTACGAGCCCAGGTTCGAACCCACGACTATCAGCTTGAGAGGCCATAGGTCAAACCATTAGGCCACCACGGCTCTTACACGGGACTATGTTATAGTTATCTGATCAATAGTAAAGTTTTTATGTCTTCTGTACATAGATGAAGAAGCTCTAGCCCACCCGCGACCTATCAACAAAGGTCGCGGTTGAGCAAAGTTATCGTTTCAGTTCTTTAATATGGACCTCCGCAAAGAAACGCCTGATTCAATAAATTATATAAATACTGGGTACATATTTTTAATTTTGTCAATTCAAAAGGAGATATAATTTGAATATTTACGTATTTTATTTACTTAGTTGTTACGTCATGGGCCCCAAATGTACCACGGGACTCCGAGCAATATGGACTAATCTGCAACTAATGTATAAGAAATATCAGCCAAGGTAAATGAATTCCATTTATACATACCTGTATACTGCTAGAATATACAAAATGTTGTTTTCATTCACAAACTATTCAGCAGACTGAGCGCGAAAATGTAAATCGCTTTATTTTCTACGTCGAAGTTAGCTGCGGGGGCGGTCTGAAGTCCAATTCATGAAGTTAAACGCAGTACTAACTATGAAGATACGAAACGCCAACGAAATGGCCGGTATTTACGTAACACTAGCTGTAAACTGCGGTTTCGTCCGCGTTTAAAATATCTCCACGAGTAACATTTACAATAACTTTATTTAGAATAGTTAGTAAAATTAGTGACAATTTTAAAGAAAAATTGTTCTTTAAAATTGTCGCTGTCCGAGTGAAATAGCTAACTCTTTCACTCGGACAGCGTCATCTTTTTTTTATACAATATAGGCTTGCGTTTGACCACAATCACGCCTGATGGAAAGCGAAGATGAGGCCTGCGACGGAGCACGCTTGCCTAGTAAATGCTCATTCACCCTAGATTTTAATTTAGGGGAATAAGAAGAAAGAAGCACGGTGTTGCGCGCGCCCCCAAACAGTGCAAACCGTACAACAAATACGGGGCACTGGAACCGGTACCCGCGCGCTGCACAACTGCTCAGACCCTTGTTAAAGAATGGCTTCTATAGGCAACAGGCCGGAACACGACGAGAGTCGCTTGGCGGCCTTTTTTTATGGTGTGGAAAATGCACATTATGCATCTCCCCGTCCACGGAAACGAGGAGTATGTGGGGCTCTCCCATATGGGCATAGCTCCACCTTTGGCAACCTATTGATTTGTTAAGCCTTCTCTGAGATTAGCGCGCGAAATAGCTTAGAAAAACAAACATAAATTCTTATAGGTAGTCATTTCTTTGGGTTCTATTGCGCCAATAAATACCACAAGTAAAACTTTTTCATAATTTTCAACGTACGTATACACCGACCTGTAACAGTTTTATTATTTCGGTAGGTATGATTAAGTATGCCTTCCGAAAAAAGGACGAAGATTGACTCAATTGTCACATCGCGGGAAGAAGACAAGTCTTACAAAGAATTTTTAATAAATAACTCTTCCAATACATTTTCATCTTCTTGCGATTAGGAGGTTAATTCATACTAAGCAATGGTCGCTCGAGTCATACGCTTGTCGAACGCGCGGGCACTTGCTATGGAATTCACTATTTCTTTCTGTCAAACGGTATAAGATGGTGACAGAAAGAGTTGGTGAAAACGATAATGAGACAATATAGTCTCCGGTCGCGATCCACATTTAATATTAATCAGGAAAACTTGCCATTTCTTGGGACGCATGTCTTGGTTCACTAAATTTCTTACGCATACTTAATTCATCATTTCGCATAACTCTAATTTCTCAGAAACATTTAACTATTCAGAATTGTTATAAAATAAACGTAACCTAACCTATAGAGTCCTACAGGATAACCATGTCAAAATTCCTGCATAATTAATAGTTTCGGGGAAAAAAGAGTTATGCGAAATGATGAATTATGCGTAACAATTTCAACCAGACCGGATCCCTTGGCACAATTTAGGTAGGCCTCCAACAAGATGGAGCGACGACCTGGTTAACTGGTCCCTGGCACGGGACCGATCTGTTTGGCGAGCCTTAGAGGAGGCCTATGTTCAGCAGTGGACGACTTCCGGCTGAAATGATGATGATGATGATGATGGATCCCTTGAATTTAGTACGACAAGCCTTACGAGGATATGAGATAACATAAAAGTATATTTTTAGAAAATAAACAAGTCCTCTTAAACTATTTTATCCTTCTGCAAAATGTTAAAGGTTTTCAAGACGTTTGCACGTTTCAAAGAATTTCTAAGCCTTTCTTAGAACGAGCGTGAACGCATTCCGAAGGTAATATGCCTGAAATACTAAGCTTCTTTGAATAGTGAAAATATATAAAATAAATAAAACCGGTCATGTGCGAGTCGGACTCGTACATGAAGGGTTCCGTACCACCGTACAATGTTTTAAAAACAGTAAAAAATCGTCTAAATGTAAGCACTAAATTTTAAACTTATTGGTTGTTAAGCATACGAGCAGCTGGTCGCTCGCGTTGTCTAGCAACTGCCGGTTGTCGCCTAGCAACCGTCGCCGAAGTTAAAATGTTGAAAAAAACACGTTTCTTGTATGACGACCTCCTTTAATTTTTAGCTTTATTTAAATTTGTTGTTATAGCGGCCACAGTAAAACATTCGTATGCATCGGTAATCGGTGAGAATTTGAAGTGTTTATAGCCATTACGGTTCAAGAGATAGACCCCTGTGTCCGACAGACGGACTGACAGACAGCGGAGGTGTCTTTCTGAGTATCGATGGAGCTATATTTTTAAAAAAATAATTGAAACAGCCAGCTTAGTCTCAGTAATAGGGTCCCGATGGCACCTTTCGGTACGGAACCCACTAGCCTTTGCTCGCGTGAACCTTAAAGGCTGGCAGTTGAATTGAATAATGTTTTAAACTTTCGCGATTCTCACATGAGTAGGGGAGGTAGGGGAGCATTGGGCAGTCGGGAGGTTCGGGCACCACCTTGTAAGTCGGGTCGTATGGAAGCTACTTAATTTTGTACACTGTGGTAGGCTAGCTTAGTAACCACCAACACCGCTCAGGCTAATATCATCTGCCATTTTGATTAGTTCTCAGTGCCACATGCCGTCGACCGTTTCGTGCATGCAAAAGTAAATATTTTGATGTGATTTCGAAGGAAATAACAACGTGATCTGCGAAAAGGCGTAAGTTTCTGTATTGTCATCTAGTTATGTGTTTGCGAAAGCTAATATTACCGTATAAATTAAGGCAAAACATTAGACTACAAGAAACATATTTGAATTTATTTGTGAAATGAGGGGGTGGGGAGCATTCAGCACTAATTTTAGAGGGAGGTTTGGGCATGCCCAATGCTCCCGCCACTATTGTTTGTTTCGGTTGTTGTATTGGTTTTAAGACCAAAGATTATGTGCTAGTGAAATTAGACTCTAAAAAAACTGTCTATCACTATGTTGGCCAAATTAATAATAATAATAATAATAATAATAAGGCGTAGGGATGTGACGACCTCATCGCCCGCTGGTGTTGTCGTGTCACCAGTGCAGTCAGTCATCGCAGAGCGGCTTGTGGCGAGCTGTTGGTGCGTAGCGACACCACGAACCCGAGACCTCCAGGGGTACACATACACACATGCGCCTACACACACACTCACACACAGTTACACACCCACCCCGCCTCTAGTTTGCCTTTGTTGGCCGCCTAGAGTGGAGCGCAAGAGCTAAATGCTCGAAGGATGGATGTGTTTCCGTAAGTGGCGAGTTGGCATTTTGAAGTTTAAAGTCCAGGAACACCTCTCCATCCTTAGCCGTTTACACCAATGTTGCCGCCTCGTTGCCCCGAGTGGGCAATAGTTTGAGGGGCCCATTTAGTGAATGGCGAGTCACCGCCTACCAAAAGTTCAGTTTATGAGATATTGAAATGGTAGGTGTCCGTTATCTCACTCCATAGCCCGGTAATCCTGTCCACAACATCCCAACCCCATAGCCAATTCCATGTCGATTCCTACCTGGCAATAGTTTGGCAACTGTGGGGGACTGTCCGCTAGCACATCCTCATGGTGTATTAGGGGATAGACCTCCATAGTTGCGCCCATCTCATTTATATTATATGGTACCAAAGGCCTCTTCATGTTGGCTTTGGCCCCATGAATGCCTTTCAAATGACCGGGTCCCCATGGGTCCGTGATCGGAAATCCGTACCAACATAATAATAATAAATCTTTATTCAAAAATACTTTTACAATATAACATCTTTAGTCTAAAACATACAAAAGGTAAGAAACGCTTATGCCTGAACTAGGATGTTCCTGTGTTTCAGGCGAAAAGGACTTACAAACTATCTTAAATTAACACTTGCAAAATACAGTAGTTCTTAATAACTTAGCTAAATTACAAAACACTATAAATAACAAAATATGAAAAATGTTCATTTCGAAATAATCAATAGTTTCTCTGTATCTTCGTAGGATAGTTTTTGAAGTTCATCTTGGAGAATTTTCTTAGTATTTTTATAAGTAAGAGGATATATGCCCCACTTGGCGTTTAATCTATTGTAAAGAAATGGTCCTAAGAATACGTAAAATCTGGAAGAGAAGGCATGTTTTTTTTTCCCATATTTCGAGGGCAAACTATATCTTTCCGCCTTTTGCTAGTAGATTCAATGCTGTAGGGGAGTGCAGCGTGCTGTTTGAGGGCTGTGCTCATTATGAATATTTGTCTAACTGTTAGTACCTTACAATCTTTGTAGAGAAGATCAGTGGGGTAGAGAAAAGGACGGAAAGTGGAAACCTTAAGCACTGCTCGCTGAGCTCTTTCAAGGGTTAGTAATGACGTTTTAGATGTGCCTCCCCATGACGTAATACAATAAGTTAATATAGATTGGCCTAAGGCAAAGTAAACTTGCCTGATTATTTTTGAGTCCGCGATAGTGCGTAGTTTCTTAAAAACAAATATTAACTTACGGATTCTGCCACTTAAAGCTTCGATATGGGATTTAAATGAGAGTGCTTCATCAATTATAACACCCAAATACTTTATCCTGTTAGTAATAGCTATAGTTGAACACTTACACAAGTTATTTGACGAGTCCTTGCAATGGTGCGCATAGAGCTTTGGGTTAGTTGAAGTTAAATTTGATTTACGCATACAAAATTGTACGTAATTAGTTTTTCCCGCATTTAGAGTCAGTAGATGTTGCTGAAGCCAATTATTTACAACATTAAAGCCTTGTTGTGCAATTTTATAGACCTCTTGATCTGAGTCAGCAGAAAAGAGTAGAGCAGTGTCATCAGCATATGCTATAATTTTACCCCCATCTAATTTTAGATTACAGAGGTCATTTATATAAACCAAAAATAGAGTGGGGCCCAAAATACTTCCTTGGGGAACCCCAAAAGAGGTATTTTTCAGGTCAGAGCTAATAATATTATCAATTTTTACGCATTGACTACGCTCGTCAAGATAATCTGCGAATAATTTAAGCTGGGTGCCTCTTATACCTAAGGATTCAAGCTTCTGCAAAAGGATGGGAATGGAAACTGTGTCAAAAGCTTTAGCAAGGTCTAGAAATATTCCCACCGTCCGCTTCCCCTTGTCCAGAGCTTGTACAACATAGTCAGTCAGTTGATGCACAGCATCACAAGTCGATAAATTGGATCCAAAGCCAAACTGAGTTTTTGACAAAATTGAATTTTTTTCCAAATATTGAACAAGTCTGTAAAAGAATATTATTATATAAATATTGAAGAGTCTGTAAATTGAAGAAGTTCGTCACTCTATGGCAACTATTAAATTTATGCGTATGAGTAAGATACGTAATACATTTACGTATCCAGAGATCGAAGATATATCAAGTGTCCCATTGAAAGACATCAACACCAAATTGCCAAACCCAAAAATATGGGTCAAGCGTGGTAGCTCTAAGTATACTTTTGATAAGCTCATCTGGGTTACACCGAATATTAGATAAATTTTATTACTGAAGTAAGTATACTGAGTACTGAGTACTAAATCTTTAGTATTTGAGTACTTATAGTTTAAAACAGTTGATTGTTTGTCGATTTTATTGCAAGTTTTTATAGTTAAATTATTTAATATTCAAGTAATTTATCATTAAGTGGCGTATTTAATACAGTGCCCAAACCACCCGACCACTGGGAGGTCTGGGCACTTTTGACAGTGTTTAGAAAAACTCTTGCAATTTTGAGACTGATTATAATAGGCTACTTTCCTAACTAGTCAGTCGTTTAGATTATCAAAAAATATTGGACACGTATTTTTTATTTTGTCAATTAAACAAAAAATTACGAAGATATGGCGCGTTGAAGTTTCGCGTGACGTCACTTGTTCCTACACTTTGTATGAGCGTTTTAGGAACAAGTGACGTCACGCCTCGTCACGCGGAAGTTCAACGCGCCATATCTTCGTCATTTTTTGTTTAATTGTCAAAAGAAAAATTACGTGTCTAATATTTTTTGATAATGTAAAATACGGACTAATAAGAATTATTATTTTTTTACCTAGGAAACATCCCTATTGTACAAGCGTTCTTTGTGATCATCATCACATCATCATTTCAGCCGTAGGACGTCCACTGCTGGACATAGGCCTCCCTCATTGATGCCCAATCATTACGATTGGAAGCGATGTGCATCCACCCTGAACCTGCGGCCATCACCAAATCGTCCGTCCATCTCGTTGGTGGACGTCCCACGCTGCGCTTGCCAGTCCGTGGTCTCCATTCTAGAACTTTTGGGCCCCAACGGCCATCTGTTCTGCGTGCTATATGGCCTGCCCATTGCCATTTCAACGAGCTAATCCATTTTGCTATGTCGGTAACCCCAGTTCTTCTACGGATCTTCTTTGTGATAATTGAAGCCAAATATATGTGCTACTATAATAAGAAGTAAAAAGTTTATTTTCTAAAAAATAGCATTTTTATTACGACTTAAGTAAAAAAGTGCCCAATGCTCCCCTATCTCCCCTAACAAATAAAGATAAATAACGCTTTTATGAATAAAAAATCTAATCAATCAATCTAAAAAATATAGGTACGGTAAAAAAGCTGAGACAAGTCAACTCGTTACCACGGCCGCTGCAATGTAGAACAGTAGCACAAAATACAAAAGTACAGAAGTCAATCAAGTGTATGTACTTCACTTTTCATACCTACGCTCGGCGGTCGCTCTAGGGATGTCAATTATGGCATATGCACATAAAACTTATCGTGATAGTGGCACTCGTATCTAGTTGTTTGATTTATTGGTGATATTCAAACGGGAAGAATGGTAATATAAAATAATAATAATAATTAAAATACCTACCTACAAAATTTAGCGTTTGTCAATTTTCACTATCGAAAATCCCTAATAACTTCTAAACGGATTATCCTAGTTACACAATTTCCATTGTCCTATCGGTTTTAGACCTAAACCTATCTAATGATACTAAAAACAACACAATATCTATACAAACAAAAAAACATGTTTTCAACTTACGTAATATTAGTGGCGTGAATTTACCTTACAATAATGTAGTTAGGTACTTCGTTTATACTGATTCAAAATAGGAAACTATTATTACTTTGGGAGTCGGGGCGAGGTGCTTACCTACCTACCTAACTATTCTATGTAACTTTAAAATTAACCATCGAAATACAAGCAGATAAGTACTTACTTAACTTACCTCTCTGAAACCACTGTTAGCGTAAAAAAACGACCATTCACCGTTTAGGGTTGAATTTAAACAACCGTCCACTGAACAGTTATAATATCCTTTTTTTTGTTGCTCCATTATTGCACTCGAAAAATTCCACAGACACGCGACACAAAATAAATAGGTACGCGCGACCACAGCGCGCGCCTCGAAAAACTCCACAGACGCGCGACTACAGCGCGTGCCTCACGCGGATGGCAATCGCGCTCGGACTGATTTGATCTGTTCTGAGATATCGTGTCTGTGAACAGTGTCTATGTGTGCGTTGCTCGAGCGCACTTTGTATGTAGATTTACTTCTGTACCTATTTGTTCTGTGACAGTAGGTACTAAATATGTTTCGGGACTTAATCACGAACTACTTAATTGTTGTAATTACTTTGACGTTTCTGCCGTACTGCAGCGGCCGTGGTAACGAGTCGACTCGTCTCAGCTTTTTTACCGTACCTATATTTTTTTATTAACAAAAGCGTTAATATTTATCTTTAGTTGTCAAAATAAAACCATTAACTCTAACAATAACACGTCACTTCAAATTCTAGAATAGGTCAACATAATTATCGATTATCGATACAGTTTCCCGCCTCTAGCGCTGTGGGACGTCATTACGCGCACGCCGGTCATTGACCTCCCGCACAAACATAATTGTGCAGACGAACAAATGTGGAACTAACCCTACCCCTGTACTAAATATATGTGGAGCGAAAGACAGCAGAGCCAAATCGACCGCAGATAGCTTTGTAACATACTGAAACAATTGAAGCAATTTGTTTCTAGTAGTGATGTGGTAAATAATGTTTTTCTACTTCTGTAATTTTATGTTTTTTACATGGTCATCATCATCATCATGATCATCATTTTAGCCGAAAGATATCTACTGCTGAACATAGGCCTCCCCCATGGCTGGCCAAACAGATCGGCCCTGCGCCATCCGCATCCAATGCGTTCCCGCTACCTTCACCAGGTCGTCGCTCCACCTTGTTGGAGGCTCACCTACCTTGCGTTTTCCGGTCCGCGGACGCCACTCGAGAACCTTTCGGACCCATCGGCCGTCAGTTCTAGGGGCGATGTGCCCTGCCCACTGCCACTTAAAACGAAGGTCATGTCGAACGCCCATGTTGTACCAACTCCCGTCGTAATCGGAGAGACCAAGTTCGGAGAGTAATCGGAGAGTCGAAGTTGTTGACGAATATATCTACCTGGGACATACAATCCAATTGGGTAGGTTCAACATCGAGAAAGAGGTCAATCGACGAATCAGACTCGGCTGGGCAGCGTTCGGGAAACTCCGCAATATCTTGTCATCCAATATACCGCAGTGTCTCAAGTCAAAAGTCTTTGACCAGTGTGTATTGCCAGTGATGACATATGGCATTGAGACGTGGCCGCTAAAGAAAGCCTTATAAGAAAGCTCAAAGTCACTGAGAGGACGATGGAGAGGGCTATGCCTGGAGTTTCTCTGCGGGATCGCATTAAAAATAATAAGATCCGCGCAAGAACTAAAGTCACGGACATAGCTCGAAGAATCGCTAGACTTAAAATTGACTGTTGAGCATTAATTAAGCATACCGACAGTATACCGCCTAGTGAGTAGATCTGGCCGACATCAGTAAGCTCGCGGTAACGTATAAAATACCGCATACCGATACCGCACCACCAATTGAGAAAGGGGCCAAAGATTTGACGACAATCACGCCTGATCGAAAGCGAAGATGAGGCCTACGATGGAGCACGCTTGCCTAGTAAATGCTCATTCACTCTAGACTTGAAAACGGCCAGATTTTAGTATTCAGAGAACACAGACGCAGGTATCAGGATCAGATTCTCGTGAAGGTATTTTAAAGCGAGCGATTTTACGGGTTGAAGGCTTCAACTTGAAGCTTGTGGTTATGTAAGTGTGGGTCCCAGTCTGTCGGAAGGGTTCCCCGACGGGGTGACCGGCGCAGACGGTATCCCGCCGCGGCCCTACAAGAACAGGCGCAGACGCTTTACCTAATCTACTGTAAAATAAAAACCGGCGAACCGCGAGTTGGGCCAGGCGCAGCGTAAGGCCCCTTACTTATACTCCGTTTTTTTAGCATTACAAATTTTTATTGAAAAACGCTTTTAAAAAAATAGTAACTAGACTTTTGAAACCAAAAGAATGTAAATTAGCATATTTCCTTGGTAATTGTTCCTTATTTGCTGTGATTTATTTATGAAAAGTGTTTTTCAATAAAAAGACACATCAAGACCGCTTACCTTCTTCATAATTCTAAAAAAACTAAGTATAATATGTGGCAAATATTCAATATTAAGTTTCTGGCGGTTTACTTTAAACAATATTTCATAAATGATCATTTTATAAACCACGATTCACAAAATATACATCACAAACCTATCATTCCTCACAATGCTCATAACAATAAGTACCTATAGATAATTATTTGACAAATATTCATTTAGCAAATGTTACAGTTTATGAAAGTATTGAATTTTATATTTCCATTTTAAAACTGAACATTTCTCAAATAAATCGTTTATAAAATAAGTCATTTTACAACCTAACCTCTTTACTGTTAGCAGTTCGTTTCTGTGTGGGGTCGCAGTTCTAACCTAACTTTATTTATTTATTGCCAAAAATAATGATTTACATGTTTTTTTTAAGTAAATAATGTGTCTGATTAACTCTTTGTAAAATAATATTTTGTGATACAATTAATTTGTTTATCGTTAGTTTGCCAAACGCTGTTTTTAAAATGAATATGAAACGTTTCTATAAAAATAATTGGATACCTTAAATTGTAATTTATTGAATCACGCGTTACTTTGCGGAGGTCCATAATAATGAACTGATACAAATACTTTACTCACCCGCGACCTTACGATAGTTATGTTTATGTAAGAAATGCGACTTGTGTTTTAAATGTTTATCGTGACAATATTTCGAACAGAAGAAGCGGGTTAAAGCTAGTGTAGTGTCATGTTATGTGTGTATATCCAGATATATCTAACACCTGTGAGGTTCGGCACCGCGAGTAATCACCGTCACTGCACGACAAAGCCTCCAAACTTAGCAAACTTCGCGCTAACGTGTATTATCGTATCGTGTTCGCTGTGATGTACAAAATTACCAAACTCCACGTAGGGAAGGGACGAATACTTCAGGGTGGAATTCTAAATGTTGGGTATTTAAGAGTGCGTCTAACTTCTGGCGCATTCATTATATCTATTTAATTCCTTGATGTCATTGTAAAGAAGAAGTAAGGAAACAACGAGAGTCGTATAAATACTGTCTATATTCTATGAGCTTAGATGTAACTTATATAGTATAGGTTGGGAGTGTGTGTGTGTGAGGCGCAGCTCACTCTACACCTCCCCCCTTAAAGGAGAAAAAAAAACATACCTAATTATATATTTTTTTCTAAATTGAATATAATCACAAATAACACAAACGTAAAGTTTTACATTAATCTAGCCCATGTAAAACAATATTAATATATTTTTTTTATGTTAATATTAAGTATATGAATATCTCTTTAATAATACTGGAATTTTAGCAAAAGAACCATACTATTTCAAGTATATAGCTTACTTTTATATTTTCGCCCTTTGCTGACGAGATACCTACATATATAAATTTTTCATGAACAAAAAAAAACTACCGTACTAATTGTTCGTACTAATGATGTGCAGACACTGTTCTTTTACACTGTGTATCTATAATTTCAAATAATGTAACTATCTATTGACCTTGTACTAATAATTTGAAATGGAAGCCAGGTGATCAAGCTAGCAACAATAACAAATTATTTTCGGATCGTCCCGCATCCTTTTTATCCGTCTGCAGCTGAATAAAAGTGACAATCTATCTTGGCTATTTAAATGAATCCTAAGAAAAAATTAGACATATTATTTTAAAAAAGAAAGTTAAAAATTAAGTTCATCTATCTATACATATAATAAATCTGTAACAAGTCGGTGTCTGTACATTGAAGATATTTGAGAAAAACTGTCACTAGGGCTATTTATTAGCACAATAGAACCCAAAACAATGATTTTTAGAATTATTGTCTGTTTGTCTGTATGTCTGTGCGTTTGTGCGCGCTGATCTCAGAAACGGCTTAACCTAGAAGGATGCGGTTTTCACTGATATGTTGGTATTTTCTTGGATTAACATTTAGTGTTTGTTTCATTTGAATCGGTTCAGAAATAAGAAAGATACGTCTATTTTAAGAATTTATCGAACAGGTTTTTTTGTTTGAACGCGCTAATCTCAGGAACTACTGCTCCGATTTGAAAAATTCTTTTAGTGTTAGATAGCACATTTATCGAGGAAGGCTATAGGCTATATATCATCACGCTAACACCAATAGGAGCGGAGCGGAGCGGATGAATGTTTCAAAATCGGGGGTTTTTGAAGTAAAACTTCTATAGGCACGCTTGACTTGGGAGTACGGTGTTGAATGTGAACGCGGGTGTGCGGGGGGTGCGGGGGCGGGTATTTTTTTTTATATCGAGGAACTAAGGAGAGCCATAATTGATGAAAAAGCAAATTGGATAAAAAAAAATAAGCTGCCCAAATTACTAATTCCACGCGGACGGAGTCGCGGGCAAAAGCTAGCGTAAAATATATTTCATAACGATCTAACTAAATCATTACTTAAAGAGCGCTTCTAGTGAAGCGTTCGTTTTGAAAATCATTTGTACTTAAGTATAATATTTGAGGATTCCCTTTGTCAATCAGTCCCTTAGAAACACGATTACTTGTAGTTTTTTCGATGAAAAAGTCCAAAGTACGGCGTAAATATTGCACAGCGAGTCATGAGTTTTTGAGTGATGAAACTAATGTTTTCTATAGCGTATACACGTTTTATTTTTAAAACATGTGCTTGTTTTAGTAATACGAAAAAATACCAGAAAACGCGCTCGGTCGGACCATCTTAACTTGAGCCGCTGCGATTCCTCCGTGTCCGTAGACGTCGTAGTTCATAGACGTCGGCAGGATTATTTTCAGATTGGTGCAATCTTATATCTGCATCTTTATAATGGTAGGTTTTCAGTTTTAATCTTGTTTTGTGTATTATACCAGAGCGTGCAAGTGCACCTCCTTGCACCTCCCTCCCGGCGCCCATCGTACAGTTCGTCGTTATGTTAGTGCATAGAATACCTAAAATCGATTTGCGTTAGAAGCTCGGTGCCCCCTTAACTCTAGTTTGATGTTTTATTGACACTATTAATGTCACCAATAAAAATCGTTGACACAAAAATTAACAAGATCGTAAAAAACAAAATACTAAGTATTTTTACTCTTGTACTCATCTATAAAATACTTTTTCGCCCGTCCCAACAATGAGGTGAACAATTACAATTGGCAACTCTAACCCGGCTCACGCGGGCGTCCTTATTAACTCTGACACGGTGTTGCAAGTTCATTATCATCGTAAATATTTTAATATGACGAGGATCGCGACCCGATGGGCGACCAATGAGTGGAAACTTTATATTAAATGAGAAATTGCGGGAGAGAGGTTGTTCAAGATCCGGGTTTGCTAGCGCCTCGTCTTATTCAGGGATCGAAGTTTTTATAGCACGATAAGACGAAAGAGAACCATGGAGTCGACATTAACATTAAAATTCAACTCATTCATTAATTTAATTCCAAAATTAAATATATTCTAAACTAGCTTACGCCCGCAGCTTTGGTTTAGCTGATTTTTTTATAACAACCTTGTCCTGACAAATTACGAATATGTCTAAAAAATAATTACCCTATTTGATACAGTGGTTCTCCAGTTTTGCACTTAGCAACACATTTAGCGATACATTTTTATTTCTACAGGGTTATTTGTAATTCACTAGCATCCTTTTAACCCTAAACTCCTACCACTTAAACAAATGTTTTTTGTTTTGGGTAAATATTCAGCGTTTTTACGGCGATTTTTTTTGTCATTAACATTTGAGCAGAAATTATTAAAATGGATGATGCTTAGGGTTAACTTTTTATGAAAACTTAAGACAGTACCGATGCTGAATCTAGTTTGATGAAAATTCGTGCGATTCGTCCTTCGGTTGTGGTAATAATCGTCGAATGGTAATGACGTTTAACCGCGCGGTCAAAACGCTCGAATATTCACCCTTTTACGGCTTTTGTCATAACTTAATATTTTTGGTGTAATAACGTTTTGAAAATTTGAAACTAACTTCTTTACGGGCAACAGCTAGTATAAAGCATTGAAAAGGTGTTCCTGGCCATGGAAATATCCCGCTATCAAGTGGCCAGTTCAGCCGTATAAATGTTTTAATGTGACGAGGGACTCACCTTTGAAGTTTGATCTCATGAAAAAGGAAACTTACAAGGACTTGGAAAAGCCCCTTGAAAAGACAGGGTTCCCATATGACGTGGAGAAAGTTAACTGGAGTTATAGTGTCGAATAATGAACAGAAGAAAGAAAGAAAGAAAATACATTTTTCACGACACTGCTCGAAAATGTGGCCATAGATAACCTAAATCCAGTACTCAAAACTGCCTATATATGTACATTTAACAGCTGACTCATTTATGGCGCACAAACACGACAACAAAGTTACACTAATCGAAAACAGGACGTATCAGTATACGTATTTCATTGTACGATACGACTTTTTGAAAGATAATTTCTGAATTTCATTCCTGGCGTGCTGAAACGACATTATTGGACCAATCAACAGTAATCGTCTGCTGCATGCGATGGATGGATGGATGAATGGATGGACGGACGGACGGACGGACGGACGGACGGACGGACGGACGGACGGACGGACGGACGGACGGACAGACGGACTGGATGGATGGATGGACGGGATGGACGGGATGGACAGAATGGACGGATGGACAGATGGACGGGATGGTCAGGATGGACGGATGGATGGATGGACGGGATGGACGGGATGGACTGAATGGACGGATGGACGGGATGGATGGACGGATGGACGGATGGACGGATGGACGGAATGGACGGGATGGACGGGTTGGACGGGATAGACGGGTTGGACGGGATGGACGGGATGGACGGGATGGACGGGTTGGACGGGATGGACGGGATGGACGGGACGGATGGACGGATGGACGGGATGGACGGAATGGACGGATGGACGGGATGGATGGACGGATGGACGGATGGACGGGTTGGACGGGATAGACGGGTTGGACGGGATGGACGGGATGGACGGGATGGACGGGATGGACGGGTTGGACGGGATGGACAGGATGGACGGGATGGACGGGACGGATGGACGGGATGGACGGAATGGACGGGATGGCCGGGTTGGACGGGATAGACGGGTTGGACGGGATGGACGGGATGGACGGGTTGGACGGGATGGACGGATGGACGGGATGGATGGACGGATGGACGGAATGGACGGGATGGACGGGTTGGACGGGATAGACGGGTTGGACGGGATGAACGGGATGGACGGGATGGACGGGTTGGACGGGATGGACAGGATGGACGGGATGGACGGGACGGATGGACGGGATGGACGGAATGGACGGGATGGCCGGAATGGACGGGATGGACGGGATGGACGGGTTGGACGGGATGGACAGAATGGACGGATGGACGGGATGGACAGGATGGACGGATGGACGGGATGGACGGGATGGACGGAATGGACGGATGGACGGGATGGATGGACGGAATGGACGGGATAGACGGGATAGATGGACGGATGGACGGATGGTCGGATGGACGGGATGGACGGGATGGACAGGTTGGACGGGATGGACGGGATGGATGGATGGATGATTATGATGATGATGATGATAATGATTTCCTCGCATTAGTCGTGAAAAGCACAATGTTTAGTCTCGGCCAAAAGTGCAATAGATGGACTCGTACTTTCGAGGGCCTCCGCTACGCGTCGGCCCTCAAACAAACTCGTCCATCTATTGCTTACTTTCCAGCCTCTACAACAATGTACTATATTTACAACATCACAAGACACGTCATCAATATTTTTACAAAACAAAAGACAACACGAAAGCTAAAGATCATCATTGCATTGTCATTGCGGTTTTTTTTTTTTTTTTTTAATCAGAATTAATCAGAAACTGGCTCAGCATAATGCTGAGGCGTTTAAAGCACCCCAGCGCTGATTTTCAGCCAGTAGGTACCGTTGGTGACACCCGGATCGCTGTTTAGATGGATAAATAAACTGCACACTAATAGCTACATAAAACTACATGCGTAAATGCATAAAACTTACTGAATTTAATTTGTTATAGTAAATTATCATCATTTTTTCCATGTTCGATTTTGTCAATCGATTCCTTTTAACTAGTGTCCGAACGAAACACGATTTTTAGCCGAAACCGAAACCGAAACCGAATATTCAGTTTTTTTCTGATTTCGGCCGAAACCGAAACCGAAACCGAAATTTTTGAAGACGTATCATATCAAACAAAATATTCAAAATTACTGTACAGATCGTAAGGAAAAGGTTATTGCAAGGATTTCTTATATGAGAACAGTTACTTTTTTTGTTAATCAAAATAAAAAACGTTTATTTTTAATGAAAAATGACTTGGCATAGGTATTATATTATTCAAAACAAACAACCTATTCTTATCACGTCTAAACTAAATTCACAATCCTAATATCAAACGTATTGTTCATTAATCACAGCATAAAATGCAGGAACAGATTTTAAAAAGTAAATAATGATTTAATAAATAAACAACATTCAGCATATTTTGTCACGCGCCATGTGGTTCACAAACAAACGTCACAAACTGCATGCATACTACTATCGCTGGTCCCAGCTGGGCCGGCCGCCGATGCATTACCTATACCTACCCGGCCGAGCGTGCCCGAATTAAGCCGAGCGCTCCCGATGCGAGAGCCGCGAGGGGCCGCGAAGTAATTTCGGCCCGGCCGAAGATTTCGGCCGGATTGTGGCCGAAACCGATACTTCGGCCGAAATCACTTTTTTGGCCGAAATTGGCCGAAACCGAAACCGAAACCGAAACTTCGGTCGGACACTACTTTTAACATTGAGGATCCATTTATACCTATAAAGAGAACGAAACTAAAAGTGGCCTGTACTTCATAATCATAATAGAAATGTTAAAATCTCGATATACTATCAACGATGGTAAAACTCGATACATACATTTTCTGAAATTCCTTCAGTCTCAATAATTTGATATCCCATACGAATCATAAGTCTTAAACATAAGACTGTCGAAAATTACTGCTTATATAGAAAAAAAAAACAAAAATGCAACTTTCTAATTTTGGTCAAATTTTTTGTCGATGACTGTAATATTTTTACCCTGGACACAACCCAATTATTGTTTTTAACAAAGAATATTATGTTTCAGGTAATTCCCGTCTGGTGGTAGACTGCACTCGTAAACCGTAAGTCCGACAAGTGTATTATTCGTCGACAACGCGGACTTGACACTTTTTTTACTATTCCTATTAAAGATTATTACAGAACTGATTTGTTTAATCGTAATTCAGTACAATTTTGACAGTTTGCAATACGATTCAGGCTGTGAAGTAAAGTTTTAGCAACGATCTTCATTTAACCTCACCAAGTTTTTGTTGAGAAGACATCAACGCGCTTCTTCGTAACATTTAATCAATTTTAATTGTTCATTAAAATTACGAGAATTTTAATCGGCAAGCTTTGTACTTACCCGTTTTAACATCTGTGATGATTCGACGAACCGTTTGTACAGTTGAAGGCATAAAAATATCTATACCGCCATGGCGTCAAGTTATACAAACATCAACCTTATGTTCAGTGGTAAGAGTTGTATAGATATTTTTTAACGCCTCGGCGATACTACGAGGAATTTCCACATCGTAAGGAAACTTTGCTGTGCCGTGGCGACGTGGTGGCCTAGCGGCTTGACCAATGGCCTCTCAAGCAGAGGATCGTGGGTTGCTGCTGTCAAATTGAACGCAGCCCGCATTATGTATGAACAACATTGTCGTTCTCTACATATTTATTTTGTATAGATATGCGATCTGACCATGCGACACGCTAATGTTGTTCATACATAATGCGGGCTGCGTTCAATTTGACCTGACCGCAGACCACAGAACGCATCCAGTGTGGCAAATCCTTGAACGTGTTAAAATCAATTGGCGTACGAAGTGCCCCCTCCCCTTTAGTCTATGGAGGACGGGGGGAGAGAGCCGCTGATTTCCCCTGAGCCCCCACGACCGCTCCCACGCCCACATGTGGGCTAATCAAACGTGGATTCTGAACTGATTTCATATCACAGCGATTAACTGTGTTTTGTTAGCATTCCTGTCTATTCATTTTTAGGGTTCCGGAGCCAAAATGGCAAAAACGGGACCCTTATAGTTTCGCCATGTCTGTCTGTCCGTCCATCCGTCCGCGGCTTAGCTCAGAGACTATTAGGGCTAGAAAGCTGTAATTTTGTATGATCATATGGGTAGCAATTATCCGGACAAAGTGAAAAAGCAAAACTTAGGAAAAAAAATTTAGGGTAGGTACCTCCCATAGAAGTAAAGGGGGGGTGATTTTTTTTCTCGTCTAACCTTATAGTGCGTGCTATCGTTGGATAGGTCTTTTAAAAAAAAACCAAACTTGTGAAGACGATTATTCGATATATGATTCGTTTGCGAAATATTCAACATTTTATTGGTCAATTTATAATGACATTTTCCTAAATCTTATCACGTCTCGCTGTTATGTATTTAGTAAGAGAGGACCTCAGATTTGAAGCCTGATATAACTGATATTGAATCCCTGGGCCTGATATGACAACAAATAAAACGTATGATATTTTATGCAACCAATATTAAACCGAATTTGGGATAACTGGATAAAATCTTAATGACCCTTTCAATGAAGCAAATAACAGAGTCCGACGTGTGGTCGCTTGGCACGTGATCAGGGTTCCTTGCACGATCGGTAACAAACGGAACCCTAATAATGTTGCTACACTGTCCCACTGCAAGGCACAGGCCGCCTCTCAAAATGAAAGGGCTTGAGCGTAGCCGTAGCCGTTCCCTGGCGCGCCTCGTCCGGATTAGGAACATCACACACACCCTTGAATTTCTTCACAGTAAATACGTAAGCCGGGCTTGAACCTACAGCCCTTTGCTTAAGATGCCGTAGGTCAAACCACTGAGCTATAATTAAGTTACTTGGTCAACTCTACATTGGCGGATTAAACTATGGACATGAAAGATAACACTGGATTACCCACTTTGGGGACGTGTTGTCGAAATCACTTAGATTGATGTATATAATACGACCCTTGACGCAGTTTTAACCGAAATATAAATTACGCCATAGCTATTTACAGAAATAAATTAATATGAGACGTGCAGCGCAGCACTGATTTCCCAGGGGCATAGGTTTCAGCCATCTTGACACGGCGTAAGTTGCTTATTACGTCAGTGTGATATGCTTGTAGAAATTTTAACACATTTGCGGTGCCTACTTTTTAGTATTGCGTCGCTGAAATGGCAAAAATCATCAGCATTTCAGCCGAAAGACGTGCACTGCTGGATATGTGGTAGGCCCGTGGCGTAGCGTGCCTTGGAGAGGCCCTGTATCAAAATTGGTTGGCTTTCGCAGGAAGCACGAGATTAAGTAACACTATGTGGATAGCATTTTACTATTTTTTGCTTACACACGTTAGGTGCCCCTGCCATCATCATCATCATTCATTGCCTGTCCCTCATTGATACCCAATTATTGCGATTGGAAACGGCTTGCATTCACCGTGAACCTGCGGCTTTTACAAAATCATCCGTCCATCTCGTTGGTGGACGTCCCGCCCGCGCAGCGCTTGCCGGTCCGTGGTCTCCATTCAAGAACTTATCGGCCTCAACGCCCATCTGTTCTGTGTGCTATATGGCCTGCCGATTGCCATTTCAACGAGCTAATCCAATTGGCTATGCCGGATCCCGTAGAGAAACCCAGAGCATAACCCTGTCCATAGATACAGCATTCATTAGGTTTATAGTGAAGTACTACGTCTCGGATCCATATGCCATCACTGGCAACACACACTGTCACCATGATCATTTCGTCCGAAAGACTTCTACTGCTGACCATAGGGCTCCCTCAACCGGTCCCGCGCCATCCGCATCCAACGCGTTCCCACAACCTTAACCTGGTCGTCGCTCCCATCTTGTTGGAGACCTATCTACTCAGCGTCTACTGGTCCGTGGACGCCACACGAGAACCTTGTGGTCCCATCGGCCATCAGTTCTACGAGCGATGTGCCCTGCCCACTGCCACTTGAGTCTGACGATTCTTCGAGCTATGTCCGTGACTTTAGTTCTTGCGCGGATCTCATCATTTCTGATGCGATTCCGCAGAGACACTCCAAGAATAGCCCTCTCCATCGCCCTCTGAGTGACTTTGAGCTTTCTTATGAGGCCCATCGTTAGCTCAGTGCCATAAGTCATCACTGGCAACACACACTGGTCAAACACGAGAACCTGTTGGGCCCATCGGTCATCAGTTCTACGAGCGATGTGCCCACTGCAACTTGAGTCTGACGATTCTTCGGGCTTCGAGATTTGGCGATTCTTCGAAAGTTTTGAGAAAGCGAGGTCGTGTTATCGTCCAACATTGTGTGCAATTCAATCAGGAAACACCGAAATATCCATTTTGAAACGTTCACATACAACCTGTTTTATTTGAAGGCCAGAATCATTATTTGCTAACTGATTTCAGTGAACTATTTGGTATGCGAGTTGGAGAATGATTTCAAGATGAATTCAATAGAAACGTGTTTTTTTAAACAACTTTCGCTTACTGAAAATGATGATATCTTGGTATCGGTCGAGGTCAAGTTATACCAATTTATTGAATCATACTTTGCGGAGGTCCATATTAATGAACTGAAAAGTCAAAGTCAAAGTCAAAGTCAAATTTGTTTTATTTGCTATAAGTATACATGCAAATATGTTGTTAATTGATATTTATTAATTACAAAAACATTACAGACATGTCATAAATTTCAATACAGTTTAGTTTATTGTTACATATTATTGTTTATTGAAACAATTACTTTGCTCACCCGCGACTTTACGATAGTTACGTTTATGTAAGAAATGCGTGTTCATGCAGTTCCTCCACCTCCATACTCTACGAACACACACAAATCAAACAAGTTAGCTATGAAGTATCTTTTTGTATTTATTTTTTCAACTTCATTTTTTTATTACTTTTACGGTCATCCCGCGAAATCATATATTTCGTACTAAATACAAACTGAAATATAGATGCACAGAAAAAACCCCAGAAAAAAGACCAATGCTGGGAATCGAACCCAGGTCCTCAGCATTCCGTGCCGTGTGCCATACCCCTACACCACCACTGGTCTAGAGGTTAGACACGAATTTTTCCTATACATCATACATTTCAGTCTGCTAAATCATCACCTTATGCAAGCGCACATCTATGTTACACCCTCGTAAAAGTGATAAAAAAAATAAGTTGAAAAAATAAATACAAAAAGATACTTCATAGCTAACTTGTTTAAAGTTGCACAGTAGCGCCATCTCTTGTCCAGGTGAGCGGTTAGTTCCGAAGGAGTGTTAAAATCTCTCGATAGATTCCCAGATTGGTCTTTTTTCTGGGGTTTTTTCTGTGCATCTATATTTCAGTTTGTATTTAGTACGAAATAAAACACACAAATCACTCAAACTCAACTATCACCACCACCAAACTACACTGATGCTTTTCGAATTCAACCAGAGCTCATCTTCAGAGTAGGTACCACAACCATTCTCTATGCTACCAAATGTTAGACTCTATAATAATAATAATAATAATAATCGTGTCACCAGTGCAGTCAGTCATCGCAGGGCGGCTTGTGGCGAGCTGTTGGTGCGTAGCGACACCACGAACCCGAGACCTCCAGGGGTACACATACACACATGCGCTTATACACACACTCACACACAGTTACACACCCACCCCGCCTCTAGTTTGCCTTTGTTGGTTGCCTAGAGTGGAGCGCAAGAGCTAAATGCTCGAAGGATGGATGTGTTTGGCCGTAAGTGGCGAGTTGGCATTTTGAAGTTTAAAGTCCAGGGACACCTCTCCATCCTTAGCCGTTCACACCAATGTTGCCGCCTCGTTGCCCCGAGTGGGCAATAGTTTGAGGGGCCCATTTAGTGAACAGCGAGTCACCGCCTACCAAAAGTTCAGTTTTTGAGATATTGAAATGGTAGGTGTCCGTTATCTCACTCCATAGCCCGGTAATCCTGTCCACAACATCCCAACCCCATAGCCAATTCCATGTCACTTCCTACCTGGCAATAGTTTGGCAACTGTGGGGGACTGTCCGCTAGCACATCCTCATGGTGTATTAGGGGATAGACCTCCATAGTTGCGCCCATCTCATTTATATTATATGGTACCAAAGGCCTCTTCATGTTGGCTTCGGCCCCATGTATGCCTTTCAAATGACCGGGTCCCCATGGGCCCGTGATCGGAAATCCGTACCAACATAATAATAACGGCGAACAGCGAGTCTCCGCCTACCAAAAGTTCAGTTTATGAGATATTGAAATGGTACGTGTCCGTTATCTCACTCCATAGCCCGGTAATCCTGTCCACAACATTCCAACCCCATAGCCAATTCCATGTCACTTCCTACCTGGCAATAGTTTGGCAACTGTGGGGGACTGTCCGCTAGCACATCCTCATGGTGTATTAGGGGATAGACCTCCATAGTTGCGCCCATCTCATTTATATTATATGGTACCAAAAGCCTCTTCATGTTGGCTTCGGCCCCATGTATGCCTTTCAAATGACCGGGTCCCCGTGGGCCCGTGATCGGAAATCCGTACCAACATAATAATAATAAATCTTTATTTATCATACTAAAAGTTACAAAACATAACAACTTATAGACTAAACATATTTAAAAAGGGAACATGTTACGTATACCTGAACTAGGAAAAAAATTTCCTGTGTTTCATGTGTTTCTATGTAGAGAGAGTAGAGGTTTCTCCCCAGAGTCTATCATTTGGAAAAAGAAGTTCCGTTATTTCTGTAAAACGATATTAAACATAATATTAAATAACAGAATGTGTGGTACAGCAATGTACTCGACTTGGTCTTGGCGCTTGGAGGATGGCATTTCGTAGACTAATAATGTAATTCATGTATTTACTGAAAGCAACAGTATTGTGTGGGTGATTGTCCATGCAAATAGTTGCAAAAATAACGCGTGGCCTTCGCATACCTGAATGTGAGGTAACAATGCGGCTGCATTGTCTGCTAGCCCAGTTATCAATGATGCTGAGATTTTTCACGGCTTTAGATATTTCAAATAACATTAGAGAAACTGGTCAAGTGCAAATTGGACTTGTGAACCGAGGGTTCCGGGAATATTGTAGGTAACTGTCACGTTTTAAATGCTTGAATAAACAATTACGTATGAGGGACATAGATACACATTTTTGTTCGCGTCTCTCCTTTGGAGATTGCAAAAGTTAAGGATCTATGGAAAATATTTTTTAGTCAAATCTACATCAGCGTGTGGGATGCCTGACCAACTTTCGGCCCATTTAAAGAAAGCTTAAGGGCCTACCGAGCTTTTCGCGCTAATCAATTTTGGGTGGGCGATTTCGGGGGTAAATATTCAGCGTTTTTACGGCGTTTTTTTTGTCATTACCATTTGAGCAGAAATTATTAAAATGGTTGATGCTTAGGGTTAACTTTTTATTAAAACTTAAGACAGTACCAGTAGTTTGATGAAATTTCGCGCGATTCGTCCTTTGGTTGTGGTAATAATCGTCGAATGGTTTAACCGCGCGGTCAAAACACTCGAATATTCACCCTCGGGCGTGGGGGAGGCACGATGGATCAAGATAGGTTGGTTGGACTGCGCGTGTTTTTGGGTGTTTTCGTCTTATTACAAAACAAATACATATTTTAAAAATGTAGCCACTCTACGCCCTAGAAAACATCTTGTTTTATTAACATTCAAAAAGTCATGACCTGCCGTGCAGTATTAGCGTCGTACTACGAATTTATTTTATTTTTTAGAGACGACTTTGGATTTTTTTCTATCGAGCGAACTATAAGTAATCGTGTTTCGATAAACACTTGTCATTAGAGTGAATCCTGATCCTGATGACGAAAAATGAATAAGACGTATTAGAGATAGACAAGTTGAAGAATTTGACCAAAAAAGATAATGACGGCTAGCGAATAAGACGAAGACGAATGCAGAATGAGACGAAAATAAGAATTGAACGAAAACCGAATGAGGCGAGATAATAGCATACTCCCTTAGTCGCTTCTTACGAATACGATATCCACGGAAGAAATGAAGAGGTCTAACTTTAGAGTGACCCGACACCACACGGGTCCTTATTAGCGAACTAAACGGAGTAGTTACGAGGCTATCCGGTCGGTCAAATTTTCCTTAAGAATCGCGCTCTGCTTACAGTGGAAATCCTGCCTAACGGTTTAGTCTCGTTCCCCACGCCGATTCGTCGCGTCTATTTTGACACATTCAAACACCGCGACGGCAACAATCGCCACAATAAGCTGACGAAACGGACCTACTTCAATGCTGTATCAGTTGTCGGTAGTTTTTCTGCCAATATCGCTATCCGGTGATGACTGCTTGTGACACCGTTGCATTATCTAAGTATGAGCTGTTTTTCAGACCCTGAATAAGAAATTACAACTTTCTATAGCTAAACCGTTTAAATGAGTCCTCGCACGCGCGGTACAGTGGGTATGACGACTAAGGGGCCGGGAGAAGCGCGGGCGGCAGGCACACGAGGTGCGCACGCCGCCCGCACCTCGTTCTTATCCCCCAGCCCCTGTACCGCGCACGCGAGGACTCATTAAACAGTCTAGCTATAGTTACTAGCGGTCTCCAAGCTAAGAGTGTCTTTCTATTTCTACACCGTGAAATTTTAGTGGTTGTTTACCCGAAACGAGGTGATTTAGTATCGATTGTACAATCGATTTATAATTACTATTTTGACTAGAGTGAAAAATCCAATTGTGAAAAACGAAAGTCGAAAATGACCGCAAACCAATAGTAACGCTCCGTTGGTACCTAACCTATCGTACGATCGTACGCTACTTGTACCAACGAAGCGTTACTATTGGTTTGCGGTCATTTTCGACTTTCGTTTTTCACAATTGGATTTTTGACTCTAGTCAAAATAATAATTATAAATCGATTGTACAATCGAAACTAAATCACCTCGTTTCGGGAAAACAACCACTAAAATTTCACGGTGTATTTGTGTTTGTGCTATGTAGCTGTGTCGCGAAGATATGAAAGTTATGCTACGAAACTATGTGACCGTTTCCAGCCAATGCCAAGCTATGTAGCCGTGCGAGGAAGATCCAGTGCACGTATCTTTTTATATACCTACAAATTTAATAAACCCCCAACGCAATTATGTCATACGTATGTTTGGAGATAAAGCAAATGCCTACTATGCGTCTAAGATCCCTTCTGCAGCTAACAAAAGAGATGATAACTTTGAAACGATTGAACTGATTTTGATTTAACGTATCTAAGAGCCATCGCCAAGAAACCTGCTTTCTAATAAAAAAAACCGGCCAAGAGCGTGTCGGACACGCCCAAGGTAGGGTTCCGTAGCCATTGCGAAAAAATCAAGTAATATTTTTCTAAGGATTTCGTATGTGTATCATCCAAGTTTAGGTATGTTTTATACCTTAGGTTACTATTTACTCTTAAACTACAAATAATTTCCAAGCAATCTTAGCCGCTATAATTTTCCTAGTAAATTTTATATATTTACTACCCTTATGAATTTTTTCAAATTTTTCCACCCAACAGTTTAGATTTTAGAGGGGGGGGACGGCCGATTTTAATGAAAATTTTCACTTTAAAGTTGAATATTTCGCAAACAGATCACTGAATAGAAAAATCATGTTAGCAACCCCGCAATGATTTTAAAAGACCTATCCAACGATACCCCACACTATAGGGTTAGCCGAGAAAAAAAAATCACCCCCACTTTACGTCTATGGGAGGTACCCTAAAAAAATTTTTTATACTTTTTTTATTCAATCACTTTGTCGGCGTGACTGATATATATATTGATGCCAAATTACAGCTTTCTAGTACTAACAGTCTCTGAGCTTAGCCGCGGACAGACAGACAGACGTACAGACATGGCGAAACTATAAGGGTTCCTAGTTGACTACGGAACCCTAAAAACCGCATCCAAATCGATTCACCCGTTTAATGCCACAGACAGACAGATAGAGACACACACGCACGCACGCACGCACGCACGCCCTTTCTGCGTGAAGTCACGGGCAAAAGCTAGTATCAAATAATTCATCGATGAGCCTTTTCTTACAGAGTATGACAAATACAGCAAATTAATGCAAACGACATACAAATTGTGGCCAGATGAGAACCGGAGTGGGTTTCACGCCCGAGCCGGCGGCCCCTGCTCGCGTCCATTATCGCCCTTAATGTAACAGGCAGGAGAGGGGTTAACAGGGGGTTTGTACATAACCGCGACCTGAATATGTCGCGCATCAATACAAACAAATGTCATAGACATGAAATCCGACCAACGCGGCAACGATTTATATTTATCGAGATTCTAATAACAGAATTTCTCTTTTTACAGTGCCACTTCATTATTGAAGGCGGCTGCCAGCTTCTTAACCTTTAATTTGGAAAACAATCTAAATGATTGTAATTCAAATACAATCTTAATGTTTACATTAAAGTATCGAAATCGGTCCTTTAATAAAAGATAATATTTATTGAAACTAAGAATACAAAATATTAAGAAAAAATAACAATGAATAAAACTTAACTATGAACTAAATATCTAACTTAAAACTACTAGATTGTCTAAAAAGGCCCCCCCGTGGCATCGTACCCAAAAGGCTGCCACTGGAGACGAAAGGGCTGGCAGCTATCTCTCTCAACGGATCTAATCTTAACTTAGTACTAAAAATTGTACATTAAAAAAAATACAAAAAAAAGGTGGCATTAGATCATGTGACTTGTGGGGTACATTATCAAATTAGGGGTTAAATCTCGTCATGTCCATAGCCATCTTAAATAGTTGTTCTACAGTCTTGATGAGTCCACTCTCTGTTACGGAGCCATGACATTTAGCGTTCCGAACATTTATTTTTCCGGCTATTTTGCCCATCATGATGGTGTGTAGAAGGCGATATTGATAGAGTTGAAAAATATGGCACAATTACAACATGTCAATTATAAAACAAAAAAATTGTAGGGCTCACGATAGAAAGTCAGGAACAGTCAGACTATATAGTTTTGGTCTTATCAAAAGCAAAAAAATTATATTGCCCGTTTTGAAATCTCAGTTCCGGCCTTTCTCTGCTGAATTGTTCAACAAAGGAGCTTTCGTCTTGCTGTACCGCTCTAGCAATACCGCAAAGGCCGAGTTACTCAACATGATATTAACGTTTCGCAAGCATCCGATGATCCGGCATTGTTCAGATGTATCGACATTTGAGGTCTAGACACCTTAATTGCCGTAGCGTAAACCTACAGGGTATAATGTAGACTTCTATCTCACACGCCCGGATTCCTCGTCATTGTGTGCGTCGAGGCATCGATGTACATTCCATTGTCTCTGTGTGCGTTTAGGAAAGTACGTACGTACCTTTCATATAGTCCAGGAAAGATACGGTCTTTTTAATTAATTCGATATCAGGATCACAGGACCACAGCAGGAGCTTTACGGTAAAGCAAAAACGTCGCGAGGAAACCAGTACACGCCTGCGAAGTAAATCAATGGCGACTGTGAAGTTTCTAATCGGCACTGGGCCCGCGTGGCAACTACGGTTTAAACCCTCTCATTCTGAGAGGAGGCCTGTGGCCTGCAGTGGGACGTTTATAGGCTGGTATGATGATGATGATGAGACCGTGAGACTTTGGTGCAGTGCATGATTAGCTGCAGAGAAACAAGATAAAAATATTGCAGTTTCGATTTAAAAGCGATATCCATATATTTTTCTTCATTCTTTTCTTACATAACCTAAGTGGCATATTATGAAGGTGGTATGTTAAGCACAGGTGTAAAATAAGCCGTCATCAATAAGCTGTGCCTACATTAGTATTCACTCGACACTCGACCCTTCCTACGGTACGATTGACCTATGGGACCCTAGCAATCGCCCATTATGGTCACTATGGACACAATGAATATAATTTTATAGAGTCACGTGCGCAGTCGGACATACTTTCAACAGATCCCTTTGGATTGGCAATAACTGGAATTTTGTTTAACTGGAAAGGAAAGTCATACTAGGTCCTTAGGTACCAAATAAATTGCATTTAAGCAATACAACATCGTCTACTCGGGCGAACAGATAGGTACGCGTGAATCGTGATAGATAATATCGAAAATCAAAATACAAAAAGTTCAAACTGCCGATAGCCTATACACCGTGTTTTTTTGATTACCGCTAAATTCGACACGTTGCTCGGTACATTAACAGAAACTACTTGGTATAGTTAAAATTTAATAAGCTGGGGGTTTAGGACTGCAGAACTCATCTGGTAAAGATAACATTGTTCTCGTTTGTTCTATTATGGACGCACTAAACGCCGACGATCCACCTGCGTACCGCTTACAATGACGAAAGGCCTTTCTTAATGAGTTAAGTTTTTGCAATTTCAACCTTGTACCTTAGAGAAGACGGTAGCTATTTGTTTGCATTTTTTGTTAATTGTTCTGATTTGTTATTAGCGGCTTCAACAAACGAGAACAATGTTATCTTTACCAGATGAGTTCTGCAGTCCTAAACCCCCAGCTTATAAAATTTTAACTATATGATCATAATAAATCAATATTACAGTGCAAAGGTCCTTTAGAACACTTCGTGTACTACTAAGTAGGTACTCCTAGCCACTCAATGAGTGTAATTGAAACGATCATAAACCTAACTAATGGTGATATTGCGTCTGGGGGAAAGCGGACGAAGGCTGCGCATGTACGAGGAACATTATGTTGGCATGACTAATGTTACGACAAATAAATGCCGGATTCAATTTGATTAGTATGTGTATTTAGATTTATTAGAGTAATAAAAAAACTCTCGGCATCGCAGAATCGCCGTAGCGACGTAGTATAGTCCATATGCTAAAAGGGCAAAGCAATGGGTCAACATGTGTTAGTTTGACTATCTTTGACACCGCAAAAAACCGCACTTTTTGTTAGTATCAGCGTCAGTAACCTAGCGATTGCTATGCTATGATCAACACGACCAAGAAATAAACGAAATACAAACCAAATAACAACGACAAATCAAAATAGCACTGACCTGTAGAACAGGGAAACATTTAAGTATTATACCTATACCTTATTACTTCTAACTCATTGCAACCCAGATAAGTTAGAGCAGAGCAGATCAAAATAATGTATAGTTAACCAATTTGTTTCTTATGTCACTATAGAACCTTGTCTCATTAACTCCTACACTACGAATAATAATTCGTAGCTCCTACATAATTACAAAGTCAGTGCAGGTCAAACAATTATCAACTTTTCGACCACAACGTTCAATAAACGTGAGTTTATAAACGGTTTTCGCTCCATGACATGAACAAGAAAAAGACCTAGAAGTTTTGACAGACGGCCAGTAACACCTTTCAACAGCAAACTCCTTTGCTATACAGGGTTATTTGTAATTCACTAGCATCCTTTTAACCCTAAACTCCTATCACTTAAGCAAATGTTTTTTGTTTTACGGCTTTTGTCATAACTTAATATTTTTGGTGTAATAACGTTTTGTAAATTTGAGATTACCTCTTATTTTTACGATACTCTGTGTATTTGTATGGGAAAAAAAGTGCTTCATTTTGAAAAGTCGTAAAACAAAAAACATTTGTTTGAGTGATAGGAATTCAGGGTTAAGAGGATGTTAGTGAATTACAAATAACCCAAAATCAAAATGTAATCATGACACATTTGATGCATAATAACTGTCGTAGAAGATAAACAAATTGAGTCATTATGACATGGTTCTATAGTGACCTAGGAATCAAATTGGTTGACTGTACTCTGTTGCTACTTTTATCATCCGTCTATACCTCGTCTTTGGTCCGATTTCAATGTGAGTGCACAGACTAGATTGTACTGGATATCGCTCACTCAAACTTTCAAAACAATAAAAAGTATTGTAATGCGTTGCACGCTCGCCTCTTATGTTGGCACGACTGGACTTGCATCAGATCAGTTGCAACTGAGATGAACGCCCCGTCTCGATGACATAACGTTTGTGAAATGACTTTTTACGATCGAGTCACTGCGTTTATCTGTGCATTTAATGTGTGTGGACTTAACATACCAAATTGTATTGAATAATTTACATTATTTTAAGGTTGTTTAACTTAACATTGTCATAAAAATATTCCAATATTAGGATCCTATTCTAATGTCATTTAGCTTACTTACCTTAATTTATTCCTAAAATTATCTCAACGTTTTCACCATATTGCAACAGACGTGGACATGATTCGAGTCGTAAATAGTTCGTGACCAAGACCCGAAAACTATCGCGAAAGTTATATATACACTTACTTCTATCTACACAAGTTGTCTTATGACTAACTACCAGGATTATTTTAGCAATGAGTCAGTTTGACGGAACTCCCCTGTGAATGATTTCAAGATTTTTAAGTTTTGGTTGACAAATGTTTACACTTTGTTTGAGAACGAAGCATGTTTTATCCCTCCATAATCTCTGAAATTACAAAATTGATTTTTAAAACTCTTTCGCTAATAGAAAACTTGATTTTGCCTTATAAACATATTGTAACTTTTATCCCGGGAAAGTGTTAAGTTCCCGCGGGACAGACGTTTCGGGCTGCACCTATACTTAATACTTTTCCACTAAATAGGTATACTACATATATCATCATATCAGCTATAAGATTTCCACGACTGAAAGGCCTCCACCAAAGAGTTCCAGAACCATCAACCACAATCGTTTCGAAGTGATTCTAAGACTGCACTACATTGTATTCTGCAGGGTTTCACCACGCATGTAACAACTGTACCTATTCATGCATAATCAGCTATCATTAGTATAATTTATTCGCCTAATTAAGCATTCAGCGCGAACAGGTAATTGCGAACATAATTGGGAAAATATATAACCTAAATGGATAATCGCGAAGGATCTCGGGGGCGTTGACTTTAGCATAGACAAGCTGTTTTTCCTTGTCGAATACAGTTAATGTTCGCTCCCTTACCCAAAAAAATTCGCGGAAAAAATAATTTTGATACTAGGTTTTTATAATAAGGTTTTTTTTTACCTGTGTAGCGACCTCCAGCGCCATCTAGTCGTCAATTAGAGAAACCGTTATGTTCTACATCGCGCTGACCGTTATGTCAACTCGGCTACATTACAACTTCCAACTTTCATCCATCGGACTTCGATGCCCAGGCATACCATCCGCCTGAAGAGAGATCTCTCTATTGCAACTACCCCCAAACCTGCAATGTTTAGTTCGTGTGTTTGTTAGTATATGTGTATGTAAGTTGCGGTTTCAATTCAAGAACATGTTGGCCCCATCGGCCATTAGTTCTACGAGCGATGTGGCCTGCCCACTGCACTTGAGTTTGGCGATTCTTCGAGCTATGTCAGTGACTTTAGTTCTTGCGCGGATTTCATCGTTTCTAATGTGATCCCACAGAAAAACTCCGAGCATAGCCCTGTCCATCGCTCTCTGAGTGACCTTAAGTTTTCTCATAAGAAAACTATACGTATACCAAATGAAAATTATTGTCTATTGAACTAACGATCACTAGCTCGCTTTTATACGGTGACTTACACAGTAGTATGCTTGTGTCCAATTCGTCTATGGTAAGAAGAATAGCATAGAACACAATAAGTATTAGCTTTTTTCATGCTCTTTTATTGTGTCATACCAACTTAAATACATTAAAAAATGCTCCTTGCATGCCTATATTATTCATATTAATCATGTTGATAAACTTCTGGATTACCAGGCCACAAAAACAGTTCTGTTACGTTTGTAAATAGTTACGCCGGTTATCCATGGTGCGTGATAATCGGCGCACAGATCGGTTTTGAATATCGTTCTATTTTCATTTTTTTTTACGATTCGTGTGCGTTGCCAGTGTTGTTTAAGTACAAAAGAGGAAATCATATATTTCGTACTAAATACAAACTGAAATATAGATGCACAGAAAAAACCCCAGAAAAAAGACCAATGCTGGGAATCGAACCCAGGTTCGAATCGAATCGAGTAGCGCCATCTCTTGTCCAGGTGAGCGGTTAGTTCCGAAGGAGTGTTAAAATCTCTCGATGAGGGTGTAACATAGATGTGCGCTTGTCACTGCATAAGGTGATGATTTAGCAGATTGAAATGTATGACGTATAGGAAAGATTCGTGTCTAATCTCTAGATCAGTGGTGGTGTAGGGGTATGGCACGCGGCACGGAATGCTGAGGACCTGGGTTCGATTCCCAGCATTGGTCTTTTTTCTGGGGTTTTTTCTGTGCATCTATATTTCAGTTTGTATTTAGTACGAAATATATGATTTCACGGGATGACCGTAAAAGTAATAAAAAAATGAAGTTGAAAAAATAAGTACAAAAAAAAGATACTTCATAGCTAACTTGTTTAAAGTTGCACAGTAGCGCCATCTCTTGTCCAGGTGAGCGGTTAGTTCCGAAGGAGTGTTAAAATCTCTCGATGAGGGTGTAACATAGATGTGCGCTTGTCACTGCATAAGGTGATGATTTAGCAGATTGAAATGTATGATGTATAGGAAAGATTCGTGTCTAATCTCTAGACCAGTGGTGGTGTAGGGGTATGGCACGCGGCACGGAATGCTGAGGACCTGGGTCCGATTCCCAGCATTGGTCTTTTTTCTGGGGTTTTTTCTGTGCATCTATATTTCAGTTTGTATTTAGTACGAAATATATGATTTCACGGGATGACCGTAAAAGTAATAAAAAAATGAAGTTGAAAAAAAAAGTACAAAAAAAAGATACTTCATAGCTAACTTGTTTAAAGTTGCACAGTAGCGCCATCTCTTGTCCAGGTGAGCGGTTAGTTCCGAAGGAGTGTTAAAATCTCTCGATGAGGGTGTAACATAGATGTGCGCTTGTCACTGCATAAGGTGATGATTTAGCAGATTGAAATGTATGATGTATAGGAAAGATTCGTGTCTAATCTCTAGACCAGTGGTGGTGTAGGGGTATGGCACGCGGCACGGAATGCTGAGGACCTGGGTCCGATTCCCAGCATTGGTCTTTTTTCTGGGGTTTTTTCTGTGCATCTATATTTCAGTTTGTATTTAGTACGAAATATATGATTTCACGGGATGACCGTAAAAGTAATAAAAAAATGAAGTTGAAAAAATAAGTACAAAAAAAAGATACTTCATAGCTAACTTGTTTACAAAAGAGGATTTTATGCTAAAAAACACTTTTAATATTTGACGCGCTTTTATTCAACTTAAAATGTATGACCTGAAAATAAGTATGTCAATATTATATTGGATGACAATGTGAGCACTATAAGGTCCGGGGACGTCTCAAGGGAGGGTAAAGGGTCTAACAAAAACATAAGAGAGAAGGCCGTCAGCTAAAAGCAAGTTTCTGGTAGTGGTAGAGCCATGTTGTAGCTAGCCGCTGCATCACGAATGGGCCGGCTCGTCCGGGGCAGTACCACCCTCTCACAGAACACCGGCGTGAAGCAGCAGTAATCCTGCTTGCGTTTCGTACGGTCAGTGAGAGTGCTGGGGGCCCAATACCTCGCCCCTTCCCCCTTCCCCTCCCTCACCCTCTTCCCCCGTTCCCTTTCCTTTAGGGCCGACAACGCACTGGCATCGCGTAAAGCGCTGCGAGTGTCTATGGACAGTGGTGATCATTTAACATCAGGTGACCCACTAGTTCGTTTGTCTGGCCTTTCTAACATAAAAAAAAAAAAAAAAAAAAAAAAAAAAAGCAACCATATTGACAATATGCAATATTTTCAACGGATTAAATCTGTAGCGAATTAATTCCAACGGCCATAGTTAACCTTCAGGGCCGACGTAACCCTTACGGTCATCGTCATCATCATCGTTATTAATCATCATCTTTATGAAGGATTTTTTTTATGAGGAAGTGGACTGTTTTATTATATTCGTGCCAAAATCGACGCTTAAATAAGCTATTACATAGTTAGCAAACTAATAATTACTTGATTAGAAACAATGCTGCAAGGTTGCGTTGCGTTGCGCTGCGGATTACTAGTGCGTTAAGCGTATGATTATGCAGATTTTGGTCCGAAGGAAGGCTGCAGTTCGTGGCGAAATCTGCCGGAGGCCTGCGAGATTGATTCCTGCGCATGAATTAGACGCGGCATTTCATTTTAGATACATCCTTCCAAACTTACCAAGTTGCTGTTGCCCGCGACTACGTTTCATCATCATCATCATTTCAGCTGTAGGGCGTCCACTGCTAAACATGGTCTCCCTCATTGATACCCAATTATTACGGTTGGAAGCGGCTTGCATCCACCTTGAACCAGCGGCCTTCACCAAATCGTCCGACCATCTCGTTGGTGGACGTCCCACGCTGTGCCTGTGCTGTGGTGGCTGTGCTGGCCAGTCCGTGGTCTCCATAAAAGAACTATTCGGCCCCAACGGCCATCAGTTCTGCGTGCTATATGGTTGCGAAGTCGTTTATCACTGTCCCACAGGAACTATGCGATTTTCCGGGATGAAAAGTGTCCTTCATGTTAATCCAGGTTATAAACTATCTGTGTGACGAAAGTTGAAAATGACCGCAAACCGATAGTAACGCTTCGTTGGTATCTAACCTATCGTACGATCGTACGCTACTTGTACCAACGAAGCGTTACTATTGGTTTGCAGTCATTTTCGACTTTCGTTTTTCACAATTGGATTTTTGACTCTAGTCAAAATAGTAATTATAAATCGATTGTACAATCGAAACTAAATCACCTCGTTTCGGGAAAACAACCACTAAAATTTCACGGTGAATAAAAATCTCGTGTCACGGTGTTTCTCGTGTGACGGCTTGACCGATTCTCATTAAACTTTTTTCTCTGTGTATATTCGGTGTGTCTGAGAATAGGTCGTATGCTATTTTTGTACCCCTATTCTTCGCGGACGGAGTCGCGGGCAACAGCTAGTAATAAATAAATGAAACTTGGGACGATTGACACCAATTAATCTAGTCCCAAACTAAGCAAAGCTTGCACTATGGGTACTAGACAACGGATAAACATACTTATATAGATAAATACATACTTAAATACATATTAAACATCCAAGACTCGAGCACAAATATTAGTAGGTATTTTTCATACAAATATCTGCCCCGACCCGGAATCGAACCCGGGACCTAAAGCTTCGTAGTCAGGTTCTGTAACCACTAGGCCATCCGGTCGTCATACATTAGTAATCGATGGTACTGTCAGCGTCAAAAGTAGCTGGTCACTTTTGTACCTTGTCGCTTTACAGTCAGGTGCAAATGTCATACTTGATTGACAATTGTGTTATTACGACAAAGTACAAAAGTGACCAGCTACTTTTGATGCTGACTGCACTACATAAAAAATATAACAGTCTCTTTTAATAGCGTTTATACATATAGTCTGCAGGATAATATTAAAAATAATTGGATTTTACCATAGTACCTTCACGGGTAATTAGCACCACTTTTTCCTCCTTCTTGATGTGCACATAAACACTGATAAGTAGCAGGAAAACGCAATGATTACCACATGATTCCATGAAAATAGTTAACGTATCTAATTGAATGTCGTTTCGGAGAACTGTCATTTGCATAGAACATGTTTGGCTTGGGCCGTAGTTCCCACTCGGGCCCAGTGCGGATTGGGAACGTTACACGCAGCATTGAATTTCTTCTCAGGTGTATAAAAAAGCTCATGGTAAATTTGAAATTCCGAAAAACTCGAGAGGTGAGAGCCCGGATTTGAACCCACGGCCCTCTTCTTAAGAGGCAATAGGTCAAACAAATAGGTAGGCCACCACGAATTTTTTTGTAAAAAAAAAATAACCTACGAGGGTTCGAATCTGGAATCCGAATTTTTTTTGTTTTCTTACTATGTTAGTTTAATTTACCATGTAACCTTTACACAGTGTATTCCTACTAATAATAAGTATTAAACATAAGTTGAGTTACGAATACGTTACCGGCCCTTTGAGAAGAGAGTAGGCTCGCTTTTTGAAGATCCCCAAGTTGTACAGGTCCGGAATATAAGAAAAAATATAAGGAAGTCTCTATTGTACGGAACCGGGTTATGTTTTCGCAAAGACGGGCGCTTATCCGAGCCTTGATTATTAAGCTTGTGAAGATGATTGCACGTTTGTATGATCGTTACACAAACACGCAATAACGTCTGATAGATTTAAATGACACTTGGCATGCAGATATCCTGGGTTGGGTTATTATGTTATGACACTCAATCGATAAAACTATTTGAAAGTGGTTAAATTATGTGTGTGTGTTGTGTACTGTAAAGTGGGAGCACTTTAGCCTTAAACATAAAAAGGGGTCCGAATTTTAACCATATCGGACTGCGGTCAGTCACAATTAAAGTAGTATCATAATTAACGGCACGCGTTTAATTATTCCACCTCTATAAAACAAACTTTACTTATACCAGCGGATAAATCTGGAACTAGAATTTATCTTGTATTGTTAGATGACAGCGCCACTGGTGTCTGCGCGGAAAAGTTTGTGAATGAAGGACTTTAATGTCCAAATTTTGGGTGTTTGCTTTTTAAAAGGTCAAACAAAAGGGTTAAAAAATTTTAATCTTCGCGTTTCTCGTGCGAAATGGTTTAGAATAATGGAGCGTGTTATAATTTTTGTTGATTAATTTTTTAAAAGGATTAATTATCAAAAATCGTATTTACGTGCGATATTATTACATTTGAAATTTGCCGTGATGTTAATCTACTAAGCTAATAATTTTAATTGCGTTAGCCTTATTATGTATTCAAAGCACGCGTAGTCTATTTTAATCCTGTATGAGAACGTTGTTGTTTTAGGATCCGCTGCTAATACGTAGGTGATTGCGTTAGAGCTTAGTTCTACTGTGGAAAATAGCATTATTCTTCTTGTAGTGCCTCTCAACTAGTGGAGGTCTGCTGGCAGTCAGCTCCGATCCATCGCGAGGTTGAAAACTTCGGCAGTACTTGTAATTCCGGTCCACTCCCGGATATTGCGCAACCACGACTTCTTCCTATGTGTCTTTTGCCTGCCACTTTGCCCATCATTATTAGTTGCAGGAGTTCATATCTGGCGTGTCTAAACACGTGGCCCAGATAGGCAACTCTACGCTTTTTGATGGTCTGCATAAGTTTGCGTTTCTTTGAGAAGAAGCTAAGGCTCGGCGTAGTACTTCAACCTTAGTCACTCGATGTATCCAAGTAATAGCTAACATGCGTCTATAGGCCCACATTTCAAAGGCTTCTATACGTTTCCGAATTTGCTCTTTGACAGTCCAGGCTTCACTCACATCCGTACAGAAGTATAGGCCATATGTAACACTGCAGTAGACGAGTGCGTAAAGACATCTTGACATATCATTAGTTCATCATATTAAGTATCAGTGAACAGTCATCCACTGCTGGACGAAGGCCACCCCCAAAGAGTGCCACAACGATCTTGCTTGTTTAATCCAGTTTGATCAAAGATCCTGCGACTTTTTTCCGTTGTAATAATCGTGCGATGGCTTGACTATTTACTCACCTACAATTTTTTAATATTTCTTGATCCGAAGATTTTTGATAGCTGTTAACGATTCCAGCATGCAAGTATAAGGAAGGCGGCTGTCAGGGAAGAATGGAGGCGTATTGTTAAGTTTGCTACCAGCACCTAGAAAATGATGACCACGACCACTCTGTCAAGAGTGAAACGACGAAGAAGAAGAACGATTCAATTCGCTCATTACCTTAACCATTTCAAATGCCAACTCAATAATTTAGTTAATTACAGGTTGATAGTACATCAGGAGTGAACTGCGTAGCAATTCGGTAAATAACACGAGTCGACGCAGGCTAATCCAGCAGCGCCCGCTGAATGTAAATCACTGTATGGACAGCAGACAGTTTTGAGACAGTAATAGTACATTACTACAGAGGCCGACAACGCCTGTCCCGGCCGAGGCTTGTATAGTGCTTTTCTCAAACATGCAATGATATAAATAAAAAATTCAAGAATTAAAATTGTAAAGAAAGCAATTATTGCTTTTTTTATAATTTATTGAATCAGGCGTTACTTTGCGGAGGTCCATATTAATGAACTAAAACAATTACTTTGCTCACCCGCGACCTTACAATAGTTACGTTTATGCAAGAAATGTGCGTTCATGCAGTTCCTCCACCTCCACACTGTACGAACACACACAAATCACATAAACCCAACCATCACCACCACCAAGCTACACTGACGCGTTTCGAACTCAACCAGAGCTCATCTTCAGAGTTACCACAACCGTATGCTATGCTACCAAACGTTAAACTAACAAACCAAAACAAATGTTTTAACTTGTCACTGTAACTTCTCAAGTACCCACTTTATTTTTCTTATTCTCAAACTACCCCACAAAAATTAACTTTTATTGACATATTTAAAACTACCTTGAATTTTTTTTTTTTTTTTTTGTTTATTTATTTATAAGGCATATTTAATTAATACTAACTGTTCAAATTCGACCCAAGCCGCAGTAAAGGAGAAGATACTAAATTTACCTGTTCATTAATAATAGACCCCATAGTGTTGTACCTAATTATTTCCATGCATTCCAGAGCATCCAGACGCAACCCCTTGCCGCAATAATGTAACACTTCATAAGAATCTGAATCTAACAATGAATGATTTGATTCCAACAAATGTTTTGTTTTGCTTTTTTTATGGTATAGGGGCCAAAAAAGCAAACGGATCGCCTGATGGTAATTTGTATTAGTTGTGTAGGATCCCTTCCCTACGTGACCCTCAAGGGGTGGATCGCCCGCCCACTCACACACAGCAATGACTCGCGTCCACTCTCACCCGTGGCTCTCGTGTAACTGACGCGGCACCCTGTTGTGGTGTGCCCGAGACAGCGTGTATCTATTTATGTATAGATACTACCTCAAACACTACAGGTTGGTTTGGTTCGGATTGTGGGGATGGTGGTGGTTGTTGTCTGAAGTGCGGGTAGTTTGAGATACGGGTGCTGATACTAATTGGAATCAAATGAGGGTAGTTCGAAAGTCTCGAGCGGCTAAACGAACATGACACCCTACACTTCAGTCAACTCGTGACCACAACCGCTGCAATGTCGCCAAAACGGCGAGGTCAATATTGTTTGCGTAATAATTCCCGTTTAGTACAATAGTTTATATATAACCTATTCTAATCCTATGTAAACCATGTGCTCAAGTTTTTAGATTTAAAATTTAACGGTATATTTTTTAATGATACACTGCTGTTAAATTATAATTTACTGTTCCTTTATACCGCCCCTAATATACCATCGTGCATTATTTGCATTCCTTTGACCTTACACGGAGAGTTAAGGAGATTTTTGACTTCAAACACAAGGCTTTTTATTTGGTAGCTGGGAAATTTTTAGGGAGCTGCTTTAAATAGGGATGCTTTTTTACCCCTCAAAGAAACATGGGACATATTGCAGTTTGTTTGAAAGCTGTGTATAACATTAAAATAAGACTTCCCGTCTTTAACTATACTTCGTATAAACATAGCATTAGAAATAGGGTAAACAATCTCGATGAGTCTTTTTATCGAAAAACGCTTTTAAAAAAATAGTAACTATTCCTTTTGAAACCAAAATTATGTAAATGACCATTAGTGTGTGTAAACGACCGCTTTAGCCTAGTTGTTAGTGACCCTGCCTACGAAGCAAGAGGTCCTGGGTTCAAATCCCGGTAAGGGCATTTATTTGTGTGATGAGCACGAATATTTGTTCCTGAGTTATGGATGTTTTCTATGTATTTAAGTATTTATTTATCTATATAAGTATGTTTATCCGTTGCTTAGTACCCATAACACAAGCTTTGCTAAGCTTACTTTGGGACTAGGTCAATTGGTGTGAATTGTCCCATGATATTTATTTATTTATTTATTAGTCCTTTCTAATTGTACCATATTGGCTTTGATATATTTTCCAAAAGTGTTTGTATGTTTAATATGTATTTAATAATGTATTTACTATATAAGTATTTAAATATTTTATTGAATCAGGCATTACTCACCCGCACCTGGCCTTTTTAAGGTTGTTTAAGGTCGCGTGTGAGCAAAGTAATTGTTTCAGTTTATAAATATAAGTATGTTACATGTTTATATAAGTGTGTTATTCGTTGCCTTGTACCCATGATACAAGCTTTGCTTAGTTTGGGACTAGATCAATTGGTGTCAGTTGTCCCATGATTTATTTATTTATTTAAGTATCTAGGTCCAGATAAGAATTTTTTTTTTATTAGTTTTCAATTATAATCATATTATTAGGAACTTAAACAAACAGTTGTCCATATCAGTTGGCTATAGGTGTCTTAGAGGTAATAAGATTATACCTATGTATTGAAATGAACTTCAAATGAACGAACGAAATGGCAGTGGCCAGGGCACATCGCTCGTAGAACTGATGGCCGATGGGGCCAAAAGGTTCTCGAGTGGCGTCCACGGATCGGAAGAAACAGTGTAGGTACGCCTCCAACAAGATGGAGTAACGACCTGGTTAAGGTTGCAGAAAAGCGTTGGATGCGGATGGCACAGGACCGATCTGTTTGGCGAGCCTTGGGGGAGGCCTATGTTCAGCAGTGGACGTCTTTCGGCTGAAATGATGATGATGATGAACTTAACAGGCTGGATGACGACGCCAGTTGGTGCAGTCAGTGAAAAAGCTTACATCAATGTTTTTTATAATCTCATTTCAAAGCAAATTGATTACTGACCTTCATTGTTCTACCCTCTTTTTTATCCTAGATCTAACACACTTGCCAAATTTAGCCAAAAAACTAACCCCATTACCCAATGACCTATGAAATTGCTGCCATATATCAGCACTATCTCTGGTCCGCAAGCGTGCAGAGTTGTGTGATGTGAACGATGCGTAGGCGTTTGGATGCTTACCTACATCATGTTTATAAAATTTTCCGGTGCATAGAAATATTTATATCTTGATTTATATCTATCTACACATATAATAAATCTGTAACAAGTCGGTGTCTGTACATTGAAGATATTTGGGAAAAACTGTCACTAGGGCTATTTATTAGCGCAATAGAACCCGAAACAATGATTTTTAAAATTATTGTCTGTTTGTCTGTTTGTCTGTGCGTTTGTGCGCGCTAATCTCAGAAACGGCTTAACCTAGAAGGATGCGGTTTTCACTGATATGTTGGTATTTTCTTGGATTAACATTTAGTGTTTGTTTCATTTCAATCGGTTCACAAATAAGAAAGATACGTCTATTTTAAGAATTTATCGAACAGTTTTTAGAAGAATTAATAAAATGAAGAGTTTGTTTGTTTGTTGTTTGAACGCGCTAATCTCAGGAACTACTGCTCCGATTTGAAAAATTCTTTCAATGTTAGATAGCCCATTTATCGAGGAAAGCTATGGGCTATATATCATCACGCTAACACCAATAGGAGTGGAGCGGAGCGGAAGAATGTTTAAAAATCAGGGGTTTTTGAAGTAAAACTTCTATAGGCACGCTTTACTTGGGAGTACGGTGGTGAATGTGAACGCGGGTGTGCGGGGGGTAATTTTTTTATATCGAGGAATTAAGGAGAGCCATAATTGATGAAAAAGCAAATTTGTTAAAAAGCATAAGCTGCCCAAATTACTAATTCCACGCGGACGGAGTCGCGAGCAAAAGCTAGTATACCATAAGCGCCAAACGCCCTGAAAGCGATAGCGGGGCGGCGCGGCGCCGTGATGGTTATAATATTCTAACTTGTATGAACGGTTGTGCGATACCGTACCGCGTACTCGTTCATACAAGTTAGAATATTACAACCGACACTGCCACCGCACCGCCACGCCTCCGCTGTCTGTGCGTTTGGAGCTTAACAGTTACTCACATCTCACATCCCGGATTCGCTCCCCATTCGAGGCAGATGTTATGTATGAAAAATACGAATGTTCGCACTTTAATCTTAGGTGTTAATATTTAGGTGTTAATAACGTAATAGGTCTTTTCCGGTGCCTAGTAGCAATAACACAAGCTTTGCATATTTTGGGACTAGGTCAATTTGTGTGCATTGTCTCGTGTCGTGATACTTATTTATTTAACCCCCCAATCCTGGTGCCCCCAATGTAGGGTAATGAAGCTTTTTTTTCCGTCGTCCTTCCACTATGGTTCACAATTTTATTTCAAAGTGGAAGCACACTCATACAAATTATTTTGTATGGGGACAGTAAATACAATACAATACAATGACTCTTTATTGTACACCAGGAATAGTAAGCAATACAGAAAACAGGTACACAGAGAGTAAGTTACAAGGTAAGCAATAGGCGGCCTTATCGCTTAAGAGCGATCTCTTCCAGGCAACCCTTTACCAGAAAGAAGGAAGGACTAGTTAAAAGTTAGTTAAGGTGTTATATGATGTTTTTATAGGTTAGAAAAAGCAAATGTCGCCTCAAAACGTTCTATCATAGATTAATATCAATAAATACGCAGCATGGCTAGTAAATCCAATATTGTACCCATTTATCACCGGCTCGTCCCCACGGCACGCGTGGAACCGTCGCCGTCGTTCTAGATTCAATTGCTTTGAACTATTACAAGAAATATTATTATTACCAGCAGCTTGTTGTTTTAGAACGTTTAATGTGTTTGTTACATTATTATTTATGATTTACTGTCATTAAGTACAAATTTAAAATTGTTCACTTGAAATTAAACGAGAAATCAGAAAAATTACAATTTACATTCATCACTAAGGAAAGTTGTTCATCCAGAATATTATCTAAAACAGAATAATGTCTGAAGATAAAATAATAATAATAACCAATGTAATTATTGTTTTTTTTTTTTTTTCATTTTTTTTTTAATTACATCGAACATTGACATATAATTTCAAGTATAAGCTAATACAATAAATAGAAGAGAAAAAAAAACAGTATTTACAAGAGAAAAATAAAAAATATTATTTACAACAGAAAAAAAAAATTATAAAAAGAAAACCCCGTCTAAAATATTTGACTGCGGCAGGGTCCCCATGATGCTGGCGGCATTACCCCTTTGGATCGCAAGCGCGATCCGCTGGGCTAAGTACGCGCCAGCTCTTGGGTCCCCTGAGGCGTCGATCAGCCGGGACGACAGAGCCCTCATAAATTCTTTCATGTCGGCTGACCATGGACCCAATGTTTCAACCGCAAGCGCTGCAAACTCATAGTCTTTTATTAAAGACGAATATTTGCGGCGCTTGAGGATTTGGGCCTGATCAGCTGCAGCGCCGGCTTGCAAGCTAGTTGCCTGGATGTGGGACACAGCGAAAGTGTCAACGCATGTAGCGTCCCACACCAGAGCTCTACCTAATTTCCACGGCACCAGTGTTACACCATCTGGACGCTTGCCATCGTCCCTCGCCATTCCAGCTGGCTCTAACGTGGAAGGCACTGAGGCGGTGGCAAGTGAACGACGTATTAGGTCGTTAATGGTGCCGTGACGGTACATACGGCCGGCGCTCCTAACACAAGAGAGACCATGTCGTCCTAGCTGATCCACTCCTTTGCCGCAAACGCACGTGTGAGGAACACAAATCCTGGCTCCAAGTCTTAAACAAATTGAAATCCGTAGAGAATTTGGTTCCAGGACTGTGCCTATGTTCCTCGACGGTAATGCGTTTAGCCAGTGGCCTGACTCGGGTGCAGAGACAGCTAGGAGACGGGCGCGACCTGAATCGTCCGAACAGTTTTCGAAAAGGGAAGCATGGGTTGCGTTAAGTTGAGGGGTGTCCCAGGTTTTCTGGATATTTTTCGTGCTTGGTGTATCCGCTCCCGGGCACGAGTCATGCCAAGCTTTCTCAGCCTCAGCCAGGCTCGCCAACTCAACGTCGGATATCTGTGGATTATTTAAAATGATACCGACGAGGGACAGCGAGCTGTAGGCGGAAGACAAGAAAGCAGGTAATGCCACACTGGACGATGAGCGAACACCCAAGCCACCGAAACGAACAGGGAGAACCGCTTGAGACCACGAAGCAGAATCAAAATTAATATCGAGAACTTTGGATAGAGTAGCCTGGAGAGAATTGTCAATGGACGCGAGAATCGACGGACATTTCCAAACAGGACAACTACGGAGGAGATACATGAATTTTGGGGTAAATAAACAGAATCGAATAATAAAAAGGGCCATGTGAGGATTTATCTGAAAAAGCAGGTCAGATGTACTATTGAATAAATTTAATTTACAGTTTATGACCGGATTGATTGATTCATCGAAAATGGGTGAGCCTAAAAGTGTGAGAGATGAATTTGAATGGACCGAAATATTAGGCAGAACCGCATTTAAGTTTGTTAAAATCTCGATTTTCTTTTCTGAAGAAAGATGACTCGGTAAATATATTTCGCATTTTATGAAGTTTAAAGACAGCCCAATATCGAAAAATTTTGAAATGATTTGGTGGATATCTTGTAAAACAGTTAAAGCGTCTCCACCCAGAGAACCATCGTCTAGATACCAAAGATTAAATTTTGAATTTAGATTAGAGATGATGGGGTGAATGGCTAAGCTAAAAATGGCGGGCCCAAGCGGATCTCCCTGTTGACAACCCATGTTCGATAGAATAATTTTGTCACCGAAAAGTAATTTTGAAGGTGCTCCGTAGCATTGCCATAAATAAGGGTAAAGTTCTGGAACCTCTTTCTTGACTTCAGCTAACAGAACACCACGGTCAACCGAATTAAAAGCATTTTTGACGTCGATTTTGACAAAAACTTCATAGTCGGGACGATTCAAGAAAGTGCGCGCAGCGTGGACAGCCGCCTCACAACCACCTTTGACGCCAAATCCCAGCTGCTGGGGCTTAAAATTATTTGCTAGTTTTTGATGAATTTTCCGGCAGCAAAGTTTTGAAGCCAGGCGCCTAAAGGTGCAGCCCACAGCTATTGGGCGGATACCACCATCCTTCTTCGAGAGAGCTACTAGGTTGGCTCCGTACAGCAGTGATACTATCTCCTTGTTCACGCAACCCGAAAGCATTAGATTTATAAGCGCTGTTAGCTCTTTGAGAAGGGCAGATCTTGTCTCGCCCAGAGACGCTATGGTCAGGTCTTTCAGGTGCTGGGGAGACAATCCATCTAATCCGCCAGCAGAGCCATTGGGGAACGACGATATGGCCAGCTGGACTGCATCCTCAGAAACGGTGACTGCAGGGTCGTCAGAGGCGGGTGGATCTGGCAGCTTCATGGAGGCAGGAGGGGAGGGATGTTTATCTAACAAGGCAGCGTAGGTTTTGGCGGAGTGCGCAGCCAAGTCGTCGCGAGAGAACAAAAGTCGGGCCGCTCCGCTCACATTTCCTTCTGAAAGTTTATTTTCTATTGATTTTATTTTAGAATTTAAAGAATTTGAGAGGTTGTTACGACGGATTTGATGGATGCCAGGTAAATCTGAAGCTGATGAAGAATTATTCTTTAATTGAGTGGAAAGCGAGGCTTTTTTTGACTTGTCGGCATGTAGCACTAAGTAAGGAAACGTGAGAAGACTCTCCCAGGCTTGAATTGAGTTTTCCGCTACGACCTTGGCTATACACTTGGTGAGGCAACCTGCAACTGATATGCGCGCACCGCGGGGTATTCTTTTTACAACTGTTACTGAAGCCTTCAACAGTCCTAGTCTTTCCGCGAGGGATTTTTCAACAGCGGGTGCTACTGTAGACCCCAAAGCGGCAGGCGAAGGGGTTGGTTGAGATATACTTGGCAGAGAGGGGTCGATAACCATGCGAGTACCATGTCGGCGAGCAGTATGGATAGCGAGCCCTCTCTGTCCCTTGTATTGCTTACCATCTCCGCAAGTGGGGCAATACAGCAGATCAACCGATGAATAGGGCTGTGAAGGCAAAGAAACTAAATAAAAACACAACAAAACTTAAGAACTAAAGAAGTAGCAAGCAAATAAGAAATATAAAAATTAAACACCCAAAAATTATTGATTAATTCAATCCAGGCTTAATTCACTTGTGAGTAAAAGAAATTTGTTTATTATTATTTGTAATGCAGATAAAACAACTTGAACAAAAACTAATTTAACACATTCTTCGTCGCAATTACCTACCTTTGTAAGTTTAACCATGTTTAACAGAATAACTACGTTATTTGTTTTGTCGTTCGCTGAGCTGGCTTACTTTAAAAGCTTACCTGGCCAAACTCTACTAATTAAAAACTTGAAACTGCAATGTGCTTGTTTGTGTTAGAACTTTGGATAGGTACGATAACATTAGCCTCTTTTTGGAGCTATGAATTAGTTTGTTTTGGTTCTTACAACAGAGTATGAAGATCAAATCTAGTTTTATTTTGTAAATATTTATAGTCGAATTATGAATATTGGTCATGCATAAATACGGAAAATTTGCAATGAATGAGCACAGATCGGCAATAGTACACGTGAAACACCAGTGTTGCCATGTGGGACGCGCTTGATATAGTCTGTGGTTATTGGCGGGAAAACAATTGTCATGTGTCAGTTGGTAAAAAAGTGATGGCGCCGAAACAATCACTTTAGGAATTGCCTCCCTTTATTTTACTTAATAATAAGTTTTCCTCTTAGTTAGGTACTGTGAATTGTTTTAATTATCTAGGTTACAGTGAAAGGTCGAAATACTATTGCGGTTTTTTGTTAGCTGCAATAGAAGACTATAGTTAGTGGTTTCATTTCCTATGGTTTCATTTCCTGCTCGAATCCAATTTATTTGCCCACGTTAATCATGTCTTAATGTGATCCCAATTTTCTAAAGGTTATCCTTTTAATATTATCAATTGCAATTTGCATTTCTTTATTGTTACTTTAGAATTTTACGTTAGTAATTATTCCTTGTACGGAGATGTGATAATTGTGTAATTCAAAAGTCAAACATCTTTGTAACAAACTTTGTTTACTCATCTTACTTGGTTATTACTTATAATGATATTGATAAACAAAACTTGCAAGACTTTGTCGGTTTCACTTGAAATTCTCTGAAAACCTCTGCACAAACATAATTTGAAGCTTATTTTTACACATTTTGAAGCTTTTATTTAACTCGCAATGGTCGTAGCAAGTAAACTGTCGTCAAATCTCGAAAATCGAATTTCATTCATTTCCAATAATAATTATGATTGAGTTGAAATTTAATGGTCAAAAAAAAGAACTTTCAACAAAAAATATTGGCCAAGCGAACGCGAAGTGCAATCGAAACGTCTCCGTTTCGCTTACGCTTCGAGCGTGAAGTGTCTTGTTCATGTAATGTAAGGTTTAAGTATATATAAACTAGCTAAACCGGAAAACGTTGTTTTGCCATATCAGGGGTATAAAAGATAGCCTACAACCTATTCTCAGACCTAGGTACCGAGTACGGAGAAAAAAGTTTCATAAGAGTCGGTCAAGCCGTTTCGGAGGAGTTCGGTAACAAACGCCGTGATACGAGATTTTTATATATTAGATTACAGAGCCACATTTTAACAAAAACTTATCACCTCTTTTATAATTGTAACATTGAAACTATGCAATTATTCAGTGCTGTAACAAATACTTTTGGTTTCAGGTAACAACGCGTGGAGTCGATAAGGAGGTACTCGCGTAATTTACACTTATGCATTATCAGTGACAGCTCAACAGCCCATCATTAGGGAGTAACCGATTCAGTAAACAAAGCGATTAGGTACACGTTCGAAGAGAATGAGGGTTTTAAAACAGGTAGAATACAACTAGATGGCGTTGGTATCGTAAGGTCCGTTTGACGTTTGACATCTTCGTTCTGGTTGGCTCAAATAGTTAATTTACCCCCTGTTTCACCATCCATTGATCAAATTTATTTGACGGATAAATATGATGCCGTCTTTGTTTGTTTTGTTCGAATAGACGGAGACAGCACACATTTATCCGTCAGTTAAAATTAATCAATGGGTGGTGAAACAGCCCCTAAAAAAGGCTCTGTCCATTAGAGGACTATGTGGCCAGTAAGTAACTAAAGCCGTTGTTCGGTGAAATAATTCTATTCACCCCCCTCCCGTGTTGGGTTATTAGCCGTCGGCTAATGGATATCCATAGTATCCATAATTTCGTGTTGAAAATTACTTAGCTTCTTTCATTTTCGAGATCCTGCTTACATATGTATATAGCAAATTTCAATCAAATCGCTCCAACCGGTTAGTGGAAAAGAGTTAAATATAATACGCACGCTCGCTCACTCAAAATGATTGTATGGATTATCAATCGCATAATGGAATGTTTCGTACTATTTTTTAAATCTTCAACTTTCCGAACTTCACCCTTATAATTCCAATTAAAATAATAAATGCCGTCGACTGCAAAGTCAGAATAAAGTCAGTTGAAAAATGGCTCGAAGCCAATTACGCGTTACTCTGTACAGTAAATCCGCAATTGCGTAATTCACATTCCATTCACAGCAGCGTGCTATAAAATTAAATATTTTTTGGCCGAACACGCTAATAACACTAAAAATTATAAACTTTTAATTAAAACGTAAATTTATACTTTGTTCAAATCTTACATCCGCCAATTTAAATTATAAACCACACGTCATACTAGTAGTTATCACACTACATTTAACTTTAATGTTGATTAACTTGCCTAAAAAATATTATTTTCACTTCTCATGCTCTTAAAATGTTACTTTAGTCTCTGCATGTCGGGACTAAAGCTCTTTTTTGATCTCTAACGATTAAAGTAATTTTTTTTTAATTTACTTTACGGTGTTTGTAAATGCAGGATTATCGCCATTTTCAGTGACTGGGCATAGACAATTTTAAAGCTTTCCACAGACCGAAACGCACTGCGGACGTTCCATTGGCATCGCACGCATGCCTCGCGCTTCGGTCTGTGGAAGCCTTTAGGGCGTGGAAATAACCACAAAATGACAACTGTGCAATATTATTAAAAAAAAAGATTTAATTTCGTGACACATAATAAATAAGTGATATGAATATTAATCTATTTAATTATATATTAAGAATTAATTAATTTTATTATGCAGACCTAGTCCAATTAGTTTAAAAATAGTTTTCTAGTTTGGATCTGTTGGCTGAATATGCAAGCATTTAAAGTGTCACTTTAAAAAAAAGTATATAAAAGAAAAGAAAAAACCGCGGGTCAAATTTTTTGCTCAGTATACATATAAGTAGTATTTGAATTTAGAACAGATGTCCATTATTCGTATTGAGCGTTCGTTGTAAAAAAGTAATATTGTAATTTTGTATAAAACGCGTTTTTTTCCTCGCATTCAAAGTGAAAAGTACTTAGAGTATTTAACGCGAGACTAAACAATCATAATGACACGCGAATTATAGCCACCCTCGCTATGCTCGGGTGGCTAAATATCTTGTGTCATTATGACTTGTTTTAGTCTCTTGTTGAACAATCTACTATTAATACCAAAGTACCTACATGTTTTTTTTACTTGACATAAAGTTTCTTGACCTTATACCTACTTGGATTGTCATCCAAACTGCATATCCGCATCAAATTCATGTCGATCCGATCACTAGAAGTGAAATAAAAAGCTTATGGTGATCATGATCAAATCTACAACACCAATACTGTCAACCAATTTGATTCTTAGGCTACTATAGAACCATGTCATAATGAATCAATTTGTTTATCCTATCTCTGTGCCATGATGACATCTCGATCTTTGCAGTTCATTAGGTAAAATGATAAATAAAAACTTGTAAAAACTCACTACCTTAAGCGCAATACACTGGCTACTAATCTAAATCAAATTACTCCACTGTACCTACACTTTGACCAAAAAACCCTACATAGTAGAACCTTGCCTCGGCTGGTCCGTTTAAAACCACTTTCCACGTTACACAAGGCGTGGCAAGGCCGCTGGTCCGCGCCACGTGGGCTTGCGCACGTATGCGATCTGTTCGTTAGATCTTAATGCCGAACTCAGAGACAGCAACTAGGGCAGTGTCGGCTGTGGGTGGCCGTGGCCTGCACAAAGCTTTTATGAGGGGGTTATCTTTAGATGAAAGATATCAACACTTTTACTTTTAATATGTGGAGTACCTATAGCAACAAGGGACATTTTTGACTAGCGCGTTAGTACTGTTTATTCATTCATTCAAAAGTGTTGATGTGGAAATCCACAGAATATTTACAGTTAAATAAAAATAAATAAAAATAAAAATAAAAATAAATTAGCTTAAAATTACATTGAAAAAACAAGTAAGCAAAATCACGTCCCGTGCATTTTTGAATTCATAGAATTATTATTTAGCAGTAAAAATATACAATGAGGACTAGCGTATAATATAATATACTTATCTAATTTATGAAAACAGTTAAATAAGTGTATTATTTCAATTGCGACAAGTCGAAGCATCGACGAGTCAAGATATGAAACGGTTTCCTCATAGGAGGGGTTGAACTAAATAGATGTATTAAATATTTATATTAATGGCTCTTAGTGTGCTAACGTTTTTGTAAGCCGGCCCGGTCGAATGGCCATTTGCCGGTCCTCACACCGATCATCGTTAAAATAACCAGAATATTTCGGTTCAACTAGTTGAACTTCAAAAAGAACTCAGTGGAATGGAGGTTGTTTTTTTCGAACTAGACTTTTGGTAAAAAAACAAGAAAATTTCCATACAAATTAAATTAGGACATTTTGACAAACTATGTTAGTTAAACTCAGTGCCATTCAATCTACCTGCCTATATTTTAATTTTGCAAATCGGAGTCGAAAATGAAATTGGCAACATTAAAAATAACAAAAGACTGCTTTTTATCGGAGGATTCCGGATAAATAGCAGAGTGAATACGTAAATACGTCTCGGTAACAGCTCTTTTTTTTAAATAAATTTACAAATGACTATAATTGAATGTCCCGTCGCATAACCCAAATAATGGCCTTCTTTATTCAGATTTTACGGCATATTTGACCACAAACAAACCTCAGACGCATTAGTCTGTTAGCCTGCATAGCTATCACATACTTTCAATTTCGTCTCTGACTCACTAGTCTCTTTAAACTACGGTTTTGTATACCGTTGACGTAACCAAAGACAAGCATGAAGAGCAAACATTTTTTTATACCATAATGCTTTTAGACGGCACGGGAAATATCGAGTGCATTTCGTTAGTTTCGTTACATTGCCGGCTGCGCGGCTATGAATTTAAAAGTGTTCGAATATAGAAGGCAATGAAATGCACCTTGCTGTGTTTATCGCACCATCTAAATGTGATTTATTTTGGGTATACCCCATTACGCATTCTCATTAACATACAATTGAATCTGTGGGTATGTCATCGATTCGCTATGACAATGATTTATGATTCAATGTTTACTTCGTCCATATTGCACCTTGGACCTATGCACACAGGGTTGAATTTCGATAGCTCTGCTTTTTGACATAGAATCGTGTTATTTGAAACTGGTATGGCGATCTATTTATAGGCAAACAAACAATATGGTGTGATCAAAAGTTGATAACAGGTGGACTTCCCTAATTTGATCGATTGGATGATATTTAATCCTATTGAATTAAAGCTATTTACTGATTACTTTGAAGTTAAACATATAAATTCAACTATAGGTAAAACTAATAAACTTCTCTACGTAAGTAAATTAAATGTATTGTGTGTTATTAGAGATAATAAACCCAGGATTCTGTATTGAAATCAGAATTATCTAAATAAATAATTGTCCATTGGCAAGCAGTTGATTCGTAAAGTGGTTTTGAACTAAGTTTAGTAAAGCAAATAAAAAGTACAAGTGCACGTAGGTATTAGTAGTGTAACTAACTAGATTAAGCAAGCGTCCCGTCGTCTACGACGTCTACTCATTTTCGCTTTCCACCAGGTGGGATTGTGGTTCAACGCAAGCCTATATTACATTAAAAACATTTTTGATTTTCTGAGTCATGACATTTTTTAGCAGATGTAGTGCTTAAAACTTTTAGACCAGTTTTGTTATTTTGGAAATTATTTCATCATTCAAGTTCGTTATCATTGAACTATCTGTCCTTCACGTAGTAAGTTCGGCAGTTGCCATTACTGTTAATTTGGTTCTGCATAAAGTACGCTAAGACTTGAAAATCCAAATTTTTTGTGAACGTTACTTTAACTGCTTTCATGTTACCAATATTCAAGATCAATTTAGGCAATTAGAGGCATTCAAATTATATAATGTAAACAAACAATATACGAACCTACATCACGGTTTTTGCCAACGTTTGACACTTGGTTGTTCAACAGGATTCATTTTTTGCAGTCAGTAGGTAGGTACATTGTGTTATTGTGGTGTTAGTGCACGTAGGTCGACGTACTCGTAACATCCGCTTTCAAAGTAAATGAAGTTTAGTAGTGATCTACTAAACTTCATTTACTTTGATTGATGATTCAATACAATAAAATACAATGACTTAATTGTACACCACACAGAAAACAATACAGTAACCAATAAGCGCGAAGCGATCTCTTCCAGGCCATGTTTTGCAATGGAAAGAAAAGTAGGAAATAAATAATTAAATTTCAGCAGGTGGTGCAATTCATAACAATTAGTCAATTATATAAAAAAGTAAATAAAACAACCATACGATACGTACAATAGACATTGAATAATATATAACACAGCAGTATACTTGCAAATAAACAGACTATACTCGTAATTCTCGTGCATAAGATGACAGGTAGTGTTGCATGGATCTAAAAATAGGCAAAGATTTAGCACGCCTTAGGTCTAATTAACTATCAGCAAGGAGTTCCACATCCGAACAGTTTGGACATTTAAAGAATAACAAATGGAATTTACAGTTCATCATTCATCACTAATTTTCTAATTTTTACAATAATATTGGCAATGCACGCAAAAAGGACGCAGCAGCTCTCTGCGTGTAACCCGTTCACATTTTTTAGTTAAGTCTACATCGGCATGTGAGACGCCTGCCCAACTTTCGACCCATCCAAAATCTTTAGTTACTTGCCGCGGAGTCGCTAATTTTATGTCCACAGGACAGACAAGTTTTATCTGTGTAGACCAGGTATTACCCGTATTGTACCACATAATATTACTGTATAAGTAGACATACTTAGCTGTGCCTTTACTACAGTAATTTTATTATTTGATAGAGAAACACGAACGTGCAGCGGCCTTGGAACAAATACCGCGACTCGAGAGGTATTTGTACATTATGTTACATATGCAGTAAATTATTTGTTGCAGAGCAATGTGTCGCACATAACGGGGCTCGTGGGTGTAATAGCTCAAGTGCCTTATTCGACCATTTTAACTTGTATGGGTTAAAAGACAAGCGAAATTTTTGAGTGAAAGTTCATTAAGTTTGACACTTTAACGCTTGTAATGAAAAATTTAACTTTCATCAACATTATCATATTTACATTAATTTATTGAATCAGGCGTTACATTGCGGAGGTCACATTAATGAACTGAAGCAATTACTTTGGTCAATCGCCACCTTACGATAGTTACGTTTATGTAAGAAATGCGTGTTCATGCAGTTCCTCCACCTCCACACTGTACGAACACATAAAAATCACACAAATCCAACTATCACCACCACCAAATTACAGTCAGTCAGTGTAGTCAGTCGTCAGAGCTTGTTTTAATAATGCTGTGCCCTAAATGCATCGATTAAAACCTACATGGTAAATTATGTTAAAGCTGTTATAATTTTTAAGACGTTCATCACAACATTTAATGCAATCAAGAGTTTGAGTTTGTGCTCTTTTTAGGGTCTTTGTAGGGTTTTCAGTTTTTACCTTTAAAGTAAAAACTGTAATTCTGAATTATCAGCTCTTAAATTTTATCTTGTTGCGGTCATTGCCCTATTATAGTCGCGAAGTAGAAATACCTAAACACCTGACTGACTTGCGCAACGTAGCTGCGCGCTATCGAATCTATATATCTTTATGGGGTACAGCTGTTGTCAGTGACAGCAATAAATGTCCATTTATATGTCATTTGTCATTTAATTGACGTCGGTACTAAGTGTCACCGAAAATAACATTTCAATCGACCTAATTGTAAGAATAATAAAGATATAGTCTAGATGTTTTGAAAAGGTAGGAACAGTCGCCATAGCAAACGGCTCAGGATGACTAAGTCCATAGTCCCATTTTGCCATCTTCTTTAATCGTCCTCATCGTCTACTGTTCTGCTTCGCCAACATTTCCTACGTGGGCCACAGTACCAACTCGTCAACATTTCCATTTCGAACACAGTGCTAACTCGTCAACATTCCTATTTATACCAAGCAGCACTGTGGTCGATAAAGGAATGTGGACGAGTTGGCATTGTGGTCGAAATAGGCATGTAGACAAAATTGGTCATTGACGATATCAGAAAGTGGACAAGTTAGAAAGGTGACGATTTAGGAATCGTAGGCTGACGACATGGCCTCTGGACGATTACAGAAAGTGACGAAATGGGACTACGCGCTACGCTCGTAACCAGTAACAGCTTTCCCTGCTGTGTAGCGAAAACTGCCTACGAACACAGATCACACCTGGTGGGTTCTTGGCATTGAATGTCTAAGGGATAAGTTCGCTTATCTTTGCACATAAAATTTCAATTTATGTTCAGTGCTTGGTTGGCTTTCCGTTCGAACAAATCTTGAAAAAGAATCACGGGTTTGTAGAAAACATATCGGGTTTACCTGGACTACTAATAAACACGTGATTGATTCCTTTATTTTTAATTATGTCCGTCTCTCATGGTAGTTTTAATTCAAAAATTTCATCAGTTTCATGTACAGTAAAAAGTTTATAAACATATATACGAAGTTTGCTAAAGCTGTCAATAAATGCCGGCGCAGACCGGATGCGTGTGCGTGTCACGTCACGTACTCGCACCGGTTGTGGTGAGTGGAGCGTGGGTGGCATGGCACACGAGAAGCGTGGACATGGTGTGCCATCTTTCTTACAGTTTCACTCATTACAATAGGGGTCGACACGCACACGTATCTGATCTGCGACGGCCTTATATTGTCGTGTGTTACTTTTAAATTTACTAAAAATTTATTCTTTAGGAGATCTAAGATAACAATTTTCTCCTTAAATGCAGTTTACCGACATTCAGTTAACGATTAGAATTGAAAAGCGTGCCTATAACTTATCCCTTATCAGACCCAAAAAAGGTCTTATTGCCTCTCAAAATTGCTACAAATGCGTGTAGATTTAGATTTATACTCAATTATTGTTTTGGTTTACAACATGGGCGTTGTCCCATTCAAATAACGCTTTAAATGGCTGTCAAATTATATGATAAGGATAAATTATCCATAGAAATAATAGATGCAAAATAAGTGTCGTAATAACCTTAGATAAGTAAGGTTGGCACAATGCATTTTAACTAGCAAGATTCAGCGCACTTTTAAAATCAAACTGGCTTTAAACGAAATTTGTCACCTCGCAAAATTCAACTATGCATTAAAATGCTTCAAGTGTCATTCTTGAAAATTGGCATATTTCGTTTACAGACAGTTTGATTTTAAAGGTGCGAGTTGTAATTCGAGTTGTACCCATGCTTATTCAAGTCATTATGAACTAGCTTTGACTCACAGTTTCGCCCGCTTTATAAATACCTTCACGAAAAACATTTACAATCTTAGAGATTTTGCAGAGAAAAGGTTACGTTAATAATAAATACTATACTATACAATAATGATAACTAAACCGTTTTAATGAGTACAGAGGCGCGGGGGTGCACGACAAAGGGGGGCGGGAGAGGTGCGGGCGGCATGCACACAAGGCGCGCTCGCCGCTCGCTCGATGTGCAAGATATTTGAGGATTCACTCTAGTGACAAGTGTTTATCGAAACACGATTACTTATAGTTCGCTCGATAGAAAAAAATCCAAAGTCGTCTCAAAAAAATAAAATAAATTCGTATTACGACGTAAATACTGCACGCCAGGCGGCAGGTCATGACTTATTTGAATGTTTATAAAACAAGATGTTTTCTAGGGCGTAGTGTTGCTACATTTTTAAAATACGTATTTGCTTTAGTAACAAGATGAAAATATCCAAAAACACGCGCAGTCCAGCCAACCTAACTTGAGCCATCGTGCCTCCCCCACGCCCGAAATCGCCCACCCAAAATCGATTAGCGCGAAAAGCTCGGTAGGCCCTTAAGGTACGCAACACTACCTTTACTCTTATACCTTTCTTTTTCAAGTGTTTCCGTAAACCTTAGCGACAAAACAAGCGCGTGTCAACCCTGCCGGCCCTGATAACATTTGAAAGGCGGTTAACGCATTTTTCACATTCGCATTTGGTTTCTACATTTATAGGAATTCCGTTGCTAAGCCAAGAATGATTAATTGTTATAGAAATTAGATATTAAAGCTGTAAAAAAATTATATCAGTCAGCGTAAGTGTAAAAAATATAGAAGAGCAAATACGTCTGCGTAACACATCGTACGTAAGAAAGAATATTAGTGTCTCCTGTGGACATAAAATTAGCGACTCCGAGTCATCAAACTTGAGATTTTTCAAATGGGTTGAAAGTTGGAAAGATGTAGACTTGACTAAAAAATATTGGCTGTAGACCCTTAACTTTGCTCAGTCTACAGGAGACACTCTAAGAAAAAAATGTGTATGAATTAGATTCATATGTCATGTGACTATTATCGCTCAAGTAAGTGACGTTTTTTATTTTTTCTAGAACTGGTTACAACCAAGGATGATATAGACTGGATTGGCAGTCGCCATAGTACGGATCGGCCGCGGTTTTTGTAGTTCGATTATTAAATCTAGATGGCGCTGAAATATAGCCAGAGGCTTTGAAAGCAAAACAATAAGACTACAGATGTTTCATATTACTACAAATGTATTATTATGCAATATTTTTGAAAAATAATACATTTGTAGTAATATGAAACATCTGTAGTCTTATTGTTTTGCCTTCAAAGCCACTGGCTATATTTCAGCGCCATCTAGATTTAATAATCGAACTACAAAAACCGCGGCCGATCCGTACCTACTATGGCGACTGCCAATCCAGTCTACCTATATCATCCTTGTTACATTACAACTTAGCCTTTCGCCCGGTAACGGGTTATTATTGAGTTTTTGGACAACCTGTATATCCTGTAATAATTTATCTCTGATGAAGACCGGATTTGTGCATGCGGTTAAAATGATTAATATCAAATTAACAATTTCAGCTAAACTAACTGTCACGCGCAATAGAATACCGAGAGCTCAATTATTTAATTACGTTGCTGTCACTTAACGTTATAAGTTTTTAACGATACTTTTATCATATCAGCCTTATACATGTCACTGTAAGGCACAGGCCTCCTATCAAAATGGGAGGGCTTGGGCTTTAATACCCATACGGGCCCGAGGACACACTCCATCGAATCTCTTCGCAGATAAGTTCTGCTTATTTCACGATGTTTTCCTTCACAGTAAAGCTCACGGCAATTCCGCCGTAAATTCCGAAAAAGTCAAAAGTGCGAGCCCGGGCTTAAAGCCACGCTCCTCTGTTTGAAAGGCAAAAGTGCGAGCCCGGGCTTAAAGCCACGCTCCTCTGTTTGAAAGGCAAAAGTGCGAGCCCGGGCTTAAAGCCACGCTCCTCTGTTTGAAAGGCAATATTTCACACTACTCTACTAGGACTACGACTACAGATCATTTAATGGACTGCGGCTGTGTCATGCACAGTTCTTTGTTTGGGTCTCTCCGGTGAACAAAGTTAGGGCCGGCGCTCTCTGACGGCATGGCATTTTATTACTATCAAGTTATTTTGAATCTTATTTCAATGATTTTAGAATTCATGCTACTTTATTGGTTATGCGTTGCGTTCCTGGATGGAACGCACGTCGCGGCATCGTGGTATCGAAATAAAGTAACATGAATTCTAAAGTCATTGAAATAAGATTCAAAATAACTTGATAGTAATAAAATGCCATGCCGTTGCATGCCGTCAGAGAGCGCCGGCCCTTAAGGGTCTATAGCAAATATTTTTAGTCAAATCTAAATCAACATGTGGGACACCTGGCCAACTTTCGGCCCATTTTGGTAAATCTCAAGTTTGCTGACTCGGTGTCTCTAATTTTATATTCACAGAAGGGTCTAGGTAAGTCTTTGACCAGTGTGTGTTGCCAGTGATGACTTATGGTACTGAAACGTAGCCGCTACCGATGGGCCTCATAAGGAAGCTCAAAGTCACTCAGAGGGCGATGGAGAGGGCTGTGCTTGGAGTTTCTCTGCGGGATCGCATTAGAAATGATGAGATCCGCGCAAGAACTAAAAGCCACCCACATAGCTCGAAGAATCGCCAGACTTAAATGGCAGTGGGCAGGGCAGGGCAGGTAGAACTGATGGCCGATGGGGCAAAAAGGTTCTCGAGTGGCGTTCATGGACCGGAGATGCAGTGTAGGTAGGCCTCTAACAAGATAGAGCGACGACCTGGGCCCAATTGCATAACAAAGTACAACTTATATTACAAGCGGAACTCCCTTTCTAGTTAATGTAACTAAAACGAGAGTTCCGCTTGTAATATTAGTTGTACTTTGTTATGCTGTTGGGCCCTGGTTAAGGTTGCGGGATCGCTTTATATCGCGTTGGTTAGGCGAGCCTTGGGAGAGGCCTATGTTCAGCAGCGGATGTCTTTCAGCTGAAATGATGATGTTGATGAGGAGAGTTTAATTTTGTTTCTTAAGCTGTGTATGAGTATGACCCGGCTACCAAAGGGCAGCGATTACTCCACAGACGAGATTCGTTTAGTGAACACATCTACTTAAGTTCAAACCACTGACATTAGACGACAGAATTTACCACTTCTATGACTTCATCGCGTGTCTTGTAGCAAATAATATCGTAGTACTTATCGTATGCCCTGCGGTGCACAGGCACGCCTAATGTCTAGTAAACACTGGTTACTGTTACCAGTATACCTACCTCTGTACAGTAATTTAGAAGTCAACAGATTATAATTTCTTGGTTCAATGTGTCTTAAGACTTAGAATTTATTTTCATACTTCGCAAAACAAAGCTTTGTGACTAACATTCGGACAGATTTAAATGCGTTCAATATACCTTTAAAAGAGTAACGATACTGAATGACTGATAGGCAACGAACAGCCTAAACCACTGGAGCTAGAGACTTGAAATTTGGCGGACATATTTCTTACTACTACTACTTTACCTAAAGGTATAAATATCCGCAAAATTTACCTCACTTCTACTTTACCTATTAGATGTAGATTGTAGATCTCCGTAAATTAACACTTGTATCAGTCAATCAATTATTTATGTCTAATTTTTAGATTCTTCTTTTACATTACATTGAATCCAAACTTTAGATAGGTAACTTATTTTTTTTCTAAATCCCAATACATACGTGTTTTTTGTAGAGTATGAAATGACGTATCGCCTTACATAAAACAACTTTTATATAACATTTAAAGGCCAAAACAACATTATAAAAATTGTTTACGTGAACAGGATATCTGTAGCAGTAAAATAATGTCTTCCATTTTGAATACCGTCTTATTTTCAAATTAATTAATTTAGTGTAACGAAAGTATATCTGTTTTACTAATTAGAGTGATGAAGTTCCTTTGAGCTTATAATCTTATAAATAAATTTATTTTAGTAAATACGTCTGTGTTTCTTGGTGGTTTTAATTCGTAGTTAGGGAAACAATTTTCCTCTTATGAGAATCGGGAATATTTTCGTTTCTGAGCAGAAATAACCTGAGGCTTCATCCCACTAATTATTATAAATGTGCAAGTTTCTATGGATGGATGTATGGGTGGATGTGTGGATGTTTGTTACTCTTTCACACTAAATTCAAATTCAAATTCTATTTATTTCAGACAACAATACTGGTCCAAGTTGTACTAAAAATGTTCGACGGATTCTGATAAAAATTGGCACATAAATAGTTTACAACCTTGATTAACATGTAGTATACTTTTTATCCCGGAAAATTGCAAAGTTCCCGCGGGAAACAAATTCTTCGCAGATGAATTCGCGGACAACAGCTAGATATTTTTATTCCCAGTTTAATCCATCGTCTTCAACACTTTTTCCCGCTTATCTGCATTTCCTACACCGTAATAAAAATTCCCATTTGATTTCACCGTACATTCCGTAGAAACGTGAAGAATTTTAATCAAATTAACTCCAGAGCATTTGCTAACCGCCACCAATAGGAGAGCTTTTTAGCTAATTGTGCTGCGAACCGGGGCTTTTTTCCTATCCGCCATCTTGAACATTATTGTTCTTTTATTTACCTTCATTGGAGATGGCGGCTTTATCTTAGGTAAAAGTTTTTAGTTTTAAAACTGGTGAGGTTATTTACTAAAGTTTCCCATGCCCGTGAAATTATTGGGAAGATTGAGATCAGAAACATAGATGACCGGATACTGAAAAATACGCTTTTTTATAGTTACAATATGTATAAATAAATAGGCTTGCGTTTGACCACAATCACGCCTGATGGAAAGCGAATATGAGGCCTGCGATGAAGCACGCTTGCCTAGTAAATACTCATTCATCCTAGACTTGATTTAGGTGAATAAGCAGAAAGAAGGCAGTTGAGCGAGATGTTGCGCGCGCCCCCAAGTAGTGCAAACCGTACAACAAATACGGGGCACCGGAACCGGTACGCGCGCGCTGCACAACTGCTCAGACCCTTCCTCAAGAATGGCTTCTATAGGCAACAGGCCGGAACACGACGAGTCGCTTGGCGGCCTGGCTCAACCTATAGGTCACCAGCTGCGACTCAAGCCTACCACCGGAGTTGTATAGCTCGTTTAGCACCACCCAGGGATCAATCACGTGTAGGTTCTTGAGGGTAAACCTACGAACGCGAGCGATTTCGACCCCCTAAGCCAACATGAATGTGAACAACAAATAATAAAAAAATAGTCTCAACCACCAATAGTATAAGGCTCATACACACCGTAAGAAACAAAAGATGTCTCTCCTGTGGACAAAATTAGCGACTTCGAGTCAGCAAACTTAAGACTTATTTAAATGGGTCGAAATTTGTACAGGCCTCCCACACGGGTATAGACTTGACTAAAAAATATTGGCTGTAGCCCCTTAACTTTTGCCATGCCCACATGAGCGCGAACATAAAAATGTGTAAGACCCATAGTGACCCCACACTGCCTACATTTTGCTCGGAAGCAGGGCTCTGCTAAAACTGGATTATTATAGTCTCAGTGCGCGCCGGACTCTCACTTCATCATCATCATCATCAGCCCACATTCGTCCACTGCTGGACATAGGTCTCTCCCATGGCACGCCACTGAGCACGATTCTCGGCCACTCTCATCCAACTCTTGCCAGCCGCCTTGCGAAGATCATCGCTCCACCGAGTCTGAGGACGTCCTACGCGCTGCGTTTGCCGATCTGTGGTCTCCACTCAAGAACTCGTCTACCCCAACGGTTATCGGTTCTTCGGGTTATATGGCCGACACATTGCTACTTCAGCGTACTAATGCGATGGGCACTCTCACTCTCACTTAGCCGACTCTTAATAATCATCAAGAGGATTGTTGTACGGACGAATTATTAAATTTAAATTGTGCAAAACTTTTAATGCTGCTCATGTATTGTGCGCAACATGTAATACCTCATAAATATTAACGGTGCCCATAACTTTGGTATTACGCCGGCACTCGCGCTTAGAAGAGAATTTAATGAGTATTTGCATTTAACATAAATACTAGACTTGGTGCACAGGTTCGGTGTAGGTGAAAAAGTTATTCTGTACTAGCTGTTGTCAGCAACTTCGCAAATTCCCTGGTTAAAAATTTGCCTGTTAATTAAAAATTTTCAAATCGCTTCACAAGCCTTGGTGGCCTAGTGATTTGACCTATGGCCTCTCAAGCAGAGGGTCGTGGTTCGACCACTTCCTGGTATCCAAATAAACTATTTGGCACACCTATGGAAGTCCAGTGGCAATACGTCATTAATGTGACAGTGAAAGTTTGGTGGTCCGGCCATGGTTTCCGTAGGACGGAACTCTTCAACGGTTGATGGCATCGACTTGAAACTTGGTACGGTTATGTAGACCTATTATGCATTGAGGCTCGTACTGAACCGATTTCATCATCATCATCATCATCCCATCATACATCCCACTGCAGGGCACAGGCCTTCTCTCAGAACGAGAGGGCTTGGGCCGTAGTTCCCACGTGGGCCCAGTGCGGACTGGGAAGTTCACACACACCATTTAATTTCTTCGCAGGTTTCCTGCACGATATTTTCCTTCACCGTAAAGCTCGTGGTAAATTACATATGTAATTTCGCACATTAATTCCGAAAAACTCAGAAGTGCGAGCCGGGATTTGAACCCACGACCCTGTGCTTGAGCGGCCGTAGGTCAAACCACTAGGCCACCACGGCTTCAGAATGTAGGTGTATTAGTAAAATTAAACTCAAAGCCAATTTAAGCAATGTCACAGAGGACAATGTACCGTAGGTATAATAAGCCAAAAGTATAACAAAGGTACCCACCCATTAATTCACCCAGTCCCAAGCTCCTCCCCTGATGAGGGTAAGTATTTACGTTTCACTTAACTCAAGTTACGACTATGCCGCTTCAAGTACAAACACCAAGTTATAATTTACACCTCCCGGCGGCGCCACTCAAACGTTAATAGTCAATTCAGTACGTGATTGCGTTAGTTCCGAGTTGCACGGATAAGTTTGTGCTCTGGACTTGCGTTTGAAACTCGTGTTGTGCGCGACCGCAGCTTACAACTGTCTTTTGTTTTGTTGCCTGTTTTTAAATTTGGAATGGAAATTTAAACGTTATACGGCCAGTAACGCCTCTGCTTGTGGCGACATTGGAGCTGGACTTTCATTATAGGTAGGGTTCCGTAGTCTTACTAACCCTTAGAGCCCGCGCAGACAGAAAGTGGTCTGGAGTTCCAAGTTCCGCGTTCAGAGTTCTGCGTTCTTTCGAATGTATGATCCATTACGATGACGCACACAGCAAGCGGTCAGACCGCGGCGGTCAAAGCGGAACGCCGCGTTCTAGAGTTCTTTTGCCGCCGGGACAGAGAACGCCGCGTTCACTGCGATGCTGAAGTTGAAAATACAGAAAAAAATATTGAATTGGTTTCAGAAAGGAGACTATTATATGATTTGTACATAAGAAAGATTCCCTACTCAACTCCAGTTATAGTTCTTTCTTGGTCGAAACTACCTAACCAGCCGACCGCCGCTTTCAAAACTTAGCAGTTCCCCAAGATCGAGGGAGCAGATTATTACCTCTAGGTTACAAACCTGTCAACAAGAGTTATCATTATGAATGTTTAATGCTAACCCCTACCCTGATTAATGGCCTCAACTTTATGATGGATCATAATTTTATTTCGCGTTAAATTAACTAACTCCCGAAGTTTGCTTAATCCGCGAAAATGTGGGTATTGTTGCGTCGTCTAATTGTGTCTGGATTAAATTTAATTAAAGGGACTTAGGACAATGAAGTCAGTCGGTTTAATAATAATTGTTTGTTTGTTGCCCTGTGAAGAGATTGTAGGTTATTTTTGGATGGAAATGACATTGATCAAAAGGCTTGCTTACATAGTTATTATTTATTAGTAAGCGACAGAAAAGCTAGTTTCGGCCAACAAATCTAGTTTTGCCGAAACTCTGCATTTCTGGGTGAATTAACTTTTTCCTGTTGTTTACTCAAAAATGCTAGCAACGAGTGACAAGAAAAAGTTGATTCACCCTTCTATGTTGTCGCACTGCTCCCGCTTTATTCGAAAAAGTAATTACCAGTTGGGTGAGATATACATATCTCTCTCTCTCTTTTTGAAAAAAGAAGCAAGAATTTATGTAAATTTTAGGGGTCCATATCGAATAGCATAACATTTTTAAAGTTCGATTTTATCATTTGTTCAGAATTTATCATGTCGCCGAACTCTTTTTACTCTGAATCCATTAAATTTGTACAGAATTGTTATAAAACAAACCTAACACAACCAATAGAGTCTTACAGGATAACCATTCCAAAATTCCTAAATAATTAATTATGGTTTCTAAGAAAAAAGAGTTCGGCGAAATGATGAATTCTGACAAATCGTGAATTTGAACTTTAAATTTTATGCCTCTATCTATTGATAGAGGCGCCCCCAAATTTTAAAGAGCGTCTTCTAAATACTGAAAGGAGTTGATTCTTGTTCTCAAATCTCGAATAAGTCTTCAACATAATTACAGTTACATTAAAAAATACTCAAATTCGCATCAGAAGGCAAATTCTGCCTATTTATTTACTCTCTCCTTCAGACGTCGCATTCAATCTCATTTGGAAAAACAAGAATGGCTCTTTGTAGTAAAATTTCAGCTGAAATATGTATCTTATTATTGGGCTTTTAAAGTTTGTATTTGTTTGCGGTGTCAAGGTAAAAATGATTTTAATATTCCGAGCGGCGTTGGCAATATTCATCATTGCTTTAGTCGGAGGATCAAAATTTTAGAACTCGGTGTCACGCCTGACGTCATTTTGCTTAATAGCTGGTTGATAAACAAAATGTTGCCTGTTGAGAAAATGAAGAGTAACTTGAAAATAAATTAACTTGTATTTCATCATCGTCATTCCAGCCTATGGCACTCCAGGGTACCGCCTCGTCTCAGAATGAGAGGGCTTGAGCCTAGTTCCCACGCTTGCCCAATGCGGATTGGGAACTTCACACACACTATTGAATTTCTTTGCAGGTGTTTGCTGGCTTCCGCACGATGTTTTTTTTTATTTATTTATTTAATCAAACGGTACATGCCTTTACGAAAAATTTTGCTATCGCCAAACTGTTACCAGTTTGTTGGCGATGAAGCACTCAATACCATAATCGAATCATGCACCTAGATACACAAAACAGTTAACAACTAAATAAACTAACATGCACAACTACCTACTTACACTTTTTACATATCTTTTCTAAAAGGTGTTTTTTCATTCTTTTTTTAAGGGCCGGTTTACTAAGCTTAGGTTTTTCTCTTAACCATCCTATTTCGTTAAACAGCCTCGGCACTAAACATTTATTTAACCTTTTCCCGAGTTTCGCCATGTCTGTCTGTCTGTCCGCGGCTAAGCTCAGAGACTGTTAGTACTAGAAAGCTGTAATTTGGCATGAATATATACATCAGTCACGCCGACAAAGTGGTTAAATAAAAAAACCTATAAAAATTTTTTTTAGGGTACCTCCCAGAGAAGTAAAGGGGGGGTGATTTTTTTTCTCGACTAACCCTATAGTGTGGGGTATCGTTGGATAGGTCTTTTAAAACCATTGCGCTGTTGCTAACATTATTTTTCTATTCAGTAATCTGTTTGCGAAATATTCAACTTTAAAGTGAAAATTTTCATTAAAATCGACGGCTCTGTTATATTAAATTTACTACGAAAATTATAGCGGCTAAGATTGCTTGGAAATTATTTGTAGTTTAAGAGTAAATAGTAGCCTAAGGTATAAAACATACCTAAACTTGGATGATTCCGTACACATACGAAATCCTTAGAAAAATATTAGGTAAGTACTTGATTTTTTGGTAATGGCTACGGAACGCTACCTTGGGCGTGTTCGACACGCTCTTGGCCGGTTTTTTTTTGCTGCCCAAACTCAACCTATTTGGAGGAATTGTCCATCAAAGTACTGAAAAGTGACTAAACCTTCTAACTTCTATAGATTTTTTTTCAAGCAAGTTGCTAATTATTATAATACATTATAATGAGACTTAAGTACTAGACAAAAAGCCAATAACAGATGTCCACAGGCATACAGTTAAGCGATACATACTTTGTACTAGCACAGATACAAAAAGTGTCTTTGGAGGACAATTCCTCCTAATAGGTTGAGTTTGGGCTGCTAATAAGAAATATGGGTCTGTTATTTTAAACTACTCTCGAACATTATCAAAGTAAATCAAATCGGAGCCGGACAGTTGGGTACAGTCAACGTCATATATAACTATGTGATCACTTTTTTACCTTGTCGCTTTGAGTCATTACATAATTTAGTATGGATTTTCAAACATGACGTTAAAGTGACAACGTACAAAAGTGATCACTTATTTATGACGAAGTCAAGTCTTTTAAGATGTAATATTATACTCTGCACTAAGCTTTATACTGAGAGACATTAAGAAAATTTATCCAATAAACTTAGTATTAAACTAGTTTATACTGTCCCCCTTGTTCAAAGCTAAAGTACAATTCTTGTCTTAAATAATTACGAGTGAAATGAAGTTATTAGAAGTTAAACTGGGTCTTAGTGGCAAGGCTGAGTAATACTCGAGATAAGGAAAACGAAGGTCTGGAGACTAGTGATGTGCTCATTATTTATCGATACAACGGTTTCAGTTTAAGCAAGGATGATATAGTCTGGATTGGCAGTCGCCATACTACGGATCGGCCGCGGTTTTTGTAGTTTCGATTATTAAATCTAGATGGCGCTGAAATATAGCTAGAGGCTTTGAAGGCAAAACAATAAGACTACAGATGTTTCATATTACTACAAATGTATTATTTTTCAAAAATATTGCATAATAATACATTTGCAGTGATATGAAATATCTGTAGTCTTATTGTTTTAAAAGCCTCTGGCTATATTTCAGCGCCATCTAGATTTAATAATCGAAACTACAAAAACCGCGGCCGATCCGTAGTATGGCGACTGCCAATCCAGTCTATATCATCCTTAATTTATTGAATTTGGCGTTACTTTGCGGTCGCGGGTGAGCAAAGTAATTGTTTTAGTTCATTTATATCATCCTTGGTTTAAGTAAGTTGATTAATTAAAGAAGTGCAAAAGTCTGATCGACACTACCTACTGGGAGACCAAAGGGCTGGCAGCTATCTCTCTCAACGAATCGCCATTGCTATTCAATGAGGGAATGCTGCCAGCTGTTATGTACACGCTATCCTGATAGCAATGGGGTATCCAGGAAACAGCCAAACTACGGAGATGTGTTCTTAATCGCTTTATTCACCGGACTGACATACATGACAGCTTAGGTACATGACATGGCATATGTGAGCTTAAAGCTACCCTCTTTATGTACATACATCACACCAGCCTTTTAGGCACGATGCAACGGTAACCGAGGTATAGTCGGGGTAAAAAAAGGTTCGTCACTTTTCGACCTTAATTCGTTGACATAGAGTCGAAAAGTGACGAACCTTTTCTTACCCCGACTATACTTCTACCTGGTTTACACTCGCGTACGAGTGGCGAGACGAACTGCGGGACGAGCCACGAGACGAGAGTGTGAACAGGCGCGCCTCGCGCCTCGTCTCGTGATTTGCCTTGATTTTGAGGCTCGCGTCCGGAGCGAGACGACGAGGCGAGGCGCGAGGCGAGGTGACGAGGCGAGAGTGTAAATCAGGTATCAAACGTTTCTGGATAGAGCACAGACACAGACAGAGGACAAAAGTGGAAATATTATTATTATCCCACGCGAACTTGTTGCCTGTATATTTAGAGTTCTATGTATCAATACATATATTTATCTACTAGCTTTTGCCCGCGACTCCGTCCGCGTGGAATTAGTAATTTGGGCAGCTTATTTTTTTATCAAATTTGCTTTTTCAACATTTATGGCTCTCCTTAGTTCCTCGATAAAAAAAAAATTACCCCCCCCCTCCCGCAAACCCCCTCACCCCCCTCCCAACCCCACCCCCCACCAACCACCAAAGCCCCTGCACACCCGCGTTCACATTCACCACCGTAATACTCCCAAGTCAAGCGTGCCTATAGAAGTTTTACTTCAAAAACCCCTGATTTTAAAATAAATAAATAAATAAATATCACGGGACAATTCACACCAATTGACCTAGTCCCAAAGTAAGCTAAGTAAAGCTTGTGTTATGGGTACTAGGCAACGGATAAACATACTTATATAGATAGATACATACATATTAAACACCCAAGACCCGAGAACAAACATTCGTATTTTTCATACAAATATCTGCCCCGACACGGGAATCGAACCCGGGACCTCAAGCTTCGTAGTCAGGTTCTCTTACCACTAGGCCATCTGGTCGTCTGGTGGCTATTTTGAAACATTCTTCCGCTCCGCTCCGCTCCTATTGGCGTTAGCTAGTGTCCGACCGAAACACGATTTTTAGCCGAAACCGAAACCGAAACCGAATATTCGGTTTTTTTCTGATTTCGGCCGAAACCGAAACCGAAAATTTTGAAGACGTATCATTTCAAACAAAATATTCAAAATTACTTTACAAATCGTAAGGAAAAGGTTATTGCAAGGATTTCTTATATGAGAACAGATACTTTTTTTGTTAAACAAAATAAAAACGTTTATTTTTAATGAAAAATGACTTAGCATAGGTATTATATTATTCAAAACAAACAACCTATTCTTATCACGTCTAAACTAAATTCACAATCCTAATATCAAACGTATTGTTCATTAATCACAGCATAAAATGCAGTAACAGATTCTAAAAAGTAAATAATAATTTAATAAATAAACAACTTTCACCATATTTTGTCGCGCGCCATGATTGTGGTTCACAAACAAACGTCACAAACTGCATGCATACCAGGTACTATCGCTGGTCCCAGGCCCTATACTACGAAGCGCGAAATTCGAACTTCGTTTCATGCCGTTCCGCTCACGCTAATGGTATTTATTACGAAAGTGAGAGGGACCGCACGATCCGAACTTCGAAATTCGAATTTCGTAGTAACCCCCCAGCTGGGCCGGCCGCCGATGCATTACCAATACCTACCCGGCCGAGCGTGCCCGAATTAAGCCGAGCGCTCCCGATGCGAGAGCCGCGAGAGGCCGCGAAGTAATTTCGGCCCGGCCGAAGGTTTCGGCCGGATTCTGGCCGAAACCGAAACTTCGACCGAAATCACTTTTTTGGCCGAAATTGGCCGAAACCGAAACCGAAACCGAAACTCGGTCGGACACTAGCGTTAGCATGATGATATATAGCCTATAGCCTTGCTCGATAAATGGGCTATCTAACACTGAAAGAATTTTTCAAATCGGAGCAGTAGTTCCTGAGATTAGCGCGTTCAAACAACTAACAAACAAACTCTTCAGCTTATTATTTTTTGTAAAAACTGTTCTATAAATTTTTAAAATAGACGTATCTTTCTTATTTGTGAACCGATTGAAATGAAACAAACACTAAATGTTAATCCAAGAAAATACCAACATATCAGTGAAAACCGCATCCTAGGTTAAGCCGTTTCTGAGATTAGCGCGCACAAACGCACAGACAAACAGACAAACAGACAAACAGATAAACAGACAAACAGACAAACAGACAATAATTCTAAAAATCATTGTTTCGGGTTCTATTGCGCTAATAAATAGCCCTAGTGACAGTTTTTCTCAATAATCTTCAATGTACAGACACCGACTTGTTACAGATTTATTATATGTATACATCTGTACGCCAAGTTTCATATAAGTCCATTTAGCCGTTATTGTGTGATTGACTAACAGACGAGTAACTAGATCAGTTCCCCAAACTTGTTTTTTCCGCGTAGCAAAATTCCCGGTCGCATTTTTTCCCAAATGCGTTTTTCTCAATATAATTTTCTACTGAAGCTTATTTTCACGCGGAGCTCCTCCTTCTTTGTGCTTTTGGCCCTTAATAGGGGCGATACAAATTTAACATAACCTAAATCTACCCATGTTTCTGTGTCGATTAAAGTTGGTAAAAAACGTGATTGTAAAATAAAGCTTCAGTAAAAAACCATAGTGAGAAAATATCATTCGGGAAAAATGCGAATGGAAATTTTGCTACGCGGAACAAACAAATAAATAAATAAATATCACGGGACAATTCACACCAATTGACCTAGTCCCAAAGTAAGCTAGGAAAGCTTGGGAAACAAGTTTGGGGAACTGATCTAGTTACTCTAACAGACATACAAACATCCAATCATCTTCACAAACTTTCTCATTTATAATATTAGTAGGATTACAATTGTTTAACTATCGATACGGGCCCGTCCCTTCCCTCCTCTAGTGGTGTGGGGGTCTATTTTAGAAAGTTCTCGACTCCACAAGTCGTGTCCTCTCAGGACAATCGATGTTTTTGTTGTAAAGCTAACGCCCCTGAGACCTACCTGTTGAAACAATTGTTTGATGACAGCCATTTTTTTTATCTCCAATTATTCTGAGAGGTTCGGGGGATGCTGAGATGTCTTGAGATATTTTGAGATTGGGTGGATTATTTCTTTTCTGTCGCTTTATGGGTGATTTATCTTCTTTATTTGCAAAGATTAAAGATAAATTTATAGGTGCTTATACACCGTGTTTTTTTCTATTTCCGTTAAATTCGACACTGCTCGTTACATTATGGGTGAGGCCACACGAGCGTAATTTTGTGAGTCGTGAGCGGCAGAATTTCGGTTCGCGCCATACAATATGCGGGCCATCACATGATACTCACGTGACATAATGTATGGCGCAACCGAAATTCTGCCGCTCACTACTCACAAAATTACGCTCGTGTGGCCTCACCCTAACAGAAACTACCTGGTATATTGATTTTTGTAAAAATCGAAAAAAAAACAATTTCTACCCAATTACGGAACTACGTCCCAAGCCCTCTCATTGTGAGTGGAGGCCTTTGCCCGGCAGTGAGTCGTATACAGGCTGGGATGATGGTGATGATGATGATGACTCAAATCACCAGTACGTCAAGCTTCATTTCCTGATTGAGTAAGAAACATACACACACTGTCATACCTGGTTTACACTCGCGTACGAGTGGCGAGACGAACTGCGGGACGAGCCACGAGACGAGAGTGTGAACAGGCGCGCCTCGCGCCTCGTCTCGTGATTTGCCTTGATTTTGAGGCTCGCGTCCGGAGCGAGACGACGAGGCGAGACGCGAGGCGAGGTGACGAGGCGAGAGTGTAAATCAGGTATCACAAACTTTCACATTTATATTATTAGTACCTAAGAGAGGATAGAATAGGTCAGGGTAGGATTGATCCACGTTCTCAAAGACCTAGGTTTATGAAACATTTTCTCCAGTTTTCTCATTGCAGCGCTGTAGGGAACGAGCAGAAACTATAGGCGGCAGCTAATGCGACAGAAGAGACACTATGCGGACAGTAAAAGAAACTTATCAACGTATAAAACATTCAAATTGATGGCAGCACCGTCTGTGTGCACGTTCCCTATCCGACTGGCGATTATTAATTTATCCACCTTGCCGTCGAGCTGCCGCGATGCTCGGGAACTAAGTTTTAAACAGCAATGTCTGAAGCCATTTTGCATGGAAATTACGAGCTAAAGCGACACACGTTTTGTATTTTATTGTAAAACTTGCATTTGTCGGACGGCGTTAGCAAAATGGTTTTATTTTAAAGTCGAACAACATAGGTAGAGCCATTGCATGAAAAAATACATTGTAATACAAGCTTTTTGTGACTGCACTTGAATCGTCAACCTAACTACACAATCGTGCCAAATTTGAAGTCAATCCGATCTTTAACACTTTCGCTGCCACGCATTGCTTTTCACTTCCTTTAGGCCGGCAACAGATCATTGAATTATTGCTATCCTTAGGGAGTGGTGATCATTTCCCATCAGACGACCTGCTTGCTCGTTTGCCTCCCTCTCATAGCAAAAAAGACCGCGTTGTAATTTGTGGGAAAATCCCAGAGTTCCAAATAAACTGCCCTCTACTCTGAGAGGAGGCCTGTGCCCTGCAGTGGGACGTATATAAGGTGCTTACAAATTAGATGCCAAATACTTTAAGAGACGTTAACTTACATCAAAATAATTTACTTGAAATATGAACTAAGAAAACTTTTATAGAACTTTTTGTTTTCATTTTCCGAACTAAATAATTAAATTAAAATTCTGCCCAAACAGGGTAATTTTACTTGGTACAGTTTTTTAGTAATTTTCTCTAAGAACTAACAAACTTTAAATGGGGAACTGCGGTTTCGCCGAAAATCATTTCCCAACCTGATTCATTTGCCAACTGTTTAATTTCCCAACTGTTTATTTTTTCCTGGAACTGTAAACTATTCAGGATATATTTCAGGACTATCCTGTAGGTTAGGTAATGTTTGTTTTATAACAATCCTAAAAAGTTTACAGTTTTAGAAAAAATAAACAGTTGGCAAATTAAACATTTTCGCAAATTAATCATTTGGGAATAATTAGTGGCGAAACATTGGTGAACCACTTTAAATTAGTTTTACACTTAAGTCTATTTTTTACGATTTAATTTGTTAGCACTTGTCTAGACTGGGATGGTGATGATGATGATGAAGAATTTCAAATTTCCATATAAAACCTTCCGCAAGCTTCTTGCCTACATCCTTCCCGTCATAATCACAACATCAAAATGCACACTTCCATAGATCAATCGCACCTAAAACACCCTTTGTTACAACAAATGAACCATTTCCTTCCCTAGAACAAACTGATATAATCCCCGTCCATTGAAGTGTCGGTCTCATGAACGGATGCCCTATAGGAAGGACTTTTATATACAGGGAGAGTGGTGTGAGGTTCTATTTCTAGACGGACGTGGGAGGGACGCTTTAAGAACATTTCTATGCAGAAACGAGTCTTAAGTGTAATAAAATCTTCAGAGGCTTGATGGTCGTGCTGGTTGATATTGAATTGAATACGATATCGTTCTAAAAGTAAGCTTGTTAATTTTATTGATTTATAGCTTTAGGCTATTTATCACGATCCCGTGGGAATATCGGGAAATAAGTATCCTAGCTAGGCCTGTGCTATTCTATGTAAATATCCAGCTACGAGTATATGCATAACAAATTTTTATACCAAACCGGTCAGTAGTTTTAGCCTGAAAAGGATGGAACACAAACGTTCACATTTGTAATATTAGTTGGATTGTTCACATCAAGGTAATTAAGTATATCATTTTTTTTTTAAATTTTTATTTAGTTAAAAGGGCTTTTGTCAAAGTATATCATCAATATATCATAGAGGCGCCTCCCTACCCCTCCCCCCCTCAAAATTTAAAGCACACGTTTTTTGTATTGATAACCAATAGAGAAGGGGACTTGTGACCGGGTTTTTTAGTCCGTGCAAGTCGGACACTGTCTGGGCCCTCCATTCCCAGTTCGTCCGAAGGGATTTTTCCCGAGCACAAGTCACTCTTCCTATCTTAATGTAAATAACAGCAAAGACTTCGCGTCTTTGGCCCCTATGGCGACTAATTAAAAAAAAATCATAGAGGCGTCCCACGGAATAGAAAACGGAAACCAGAAATTGTATCTATGCTCATGATACACGTGACAAGCATTGCCTTGTGTGGGGCCAACGGTAAACATTTTTGTAAAAGATACCTTCTTTGAATAAACTATTTTTATTTTCATTTATTTTTATTTATTTTACATACCAAATCGCAAACAATAAAATAAGTACCGATTTTGCTAAATAGTTCAATTTTTAATTAAATTATTTCGATCAACTTCTCCGATTGGTTGTTTATAAAAATCATGCATAAAATGAGAGAATTTATTCGGAGGAGATAAAAATAAAGGTGGCTTACTTTCCCGTCGGCGCAGCTTAGAGTTCTGAGTTAAGATGAAACATTGTCTGCAAACATCATGTCCGGTTATAAATAAGATGAGAAATCATATTTTCCATTGGGTAGTAAGTACGTTTCATAAAAAATTAACTTTATTCTTAATATGAAACAACATTTTTACGTCGTCCTCGCTGCCTGCCGCAGACAATCATGTATTGTCTTTGTCGATACCTGCAGATGACAACCGATGCTGCTGTCCTATTTTTGTTTAGCGGATGATGTACACCTTTGGTACTCAACTAGGTGAATAGGATGTTGACTCAAGATATTTTCTTACACAGTTTTGTTTATTTCAAAGAATTTATTCGAATCCTCTGAATAAACCAGTTTTAGAAAAAAGAAATAAAACAACATCATTTTATTTATATGTTAAATATTTATTATTATTAAACACATACAAATATTAAGATATTTATTTATTTATTTATCTGTTTACATGTAACATGACAGTTAAGACCATATATCCCGTATATATATATACAGGGTTATTTTTAATTCACTGACATCTTCTTAACCCTGAATTCCTATCACTCAAACAAATGTTTTTTGTTTTACGACTTTTTAAAATGAAGCACTTTTTTCCCATACAAATACACAGAGTATCGTAAAAATAAAAGGAAATCTCAAATTTTCAAAACGTTATTACACCAAAAATATTAAGTTATGACAAAAGCCGTAAAACAAAAAACATTTGTTTAAGTGGTAGGAATTTAGGGTTAAAAGGATGCTAGTGAATTACAAATAACCCTGTATATATACTCATCTAGGTCATTATACGTTCCTCTGCCAGGGCACAGGCCTCCTCTAAGTATGATCAATGAATTTCTTCGCAGGTGCTGTTCCTTACAAGGGCAGATGTCCCAGTTCTGACTACTTGGAGACTAATTGTCCATTCAGGCGTCTGTACCTAAATAAACTTAATTTAAAGTTGAAACCGACGCAGTGGCTAGAACCGGGGCATCTGCGCCCTATGTTTTCGTTTACCGTAAAGCTCATGGTAAAATAAATTTCAAATGTAATTTCGCATTTCAAAACTCAGAGGTACGAGCCTCGGCTCGAACCCACGCCTACGACCCTCTGCTTGAGAGCCCATAAGGCAAACCGCTAGGCTACCACTATTAGTTAGTTATAGGTGAATGAAGTGAAAGAATGAAGAGATTATTCCAATCCCTTTTCATTCATAAAAGATTTATTGCGTTAAGATCCCATACTGGGTCATGACCCAGTATGGGGAAGCCATGGCTTAAATGGCATTACAATATTAATTTACAATTCCAAAATTCAAATTACGATGCTAATTATGGGTAAACTTGTATTCTAGGCGGGTCACACCTCACAATCAAGTCTACGGAACCCTAAAATTTACAGGATTGTGGAACCCGCGCCGCGCCATGCATATTGATGGTACTTTGCATGACAAAATAGGCATCAAATTGAGTTACTTGAAAGTGATAGCTTAAATAATTTGCCACTAGCTGTTGCTCACAGCTTTGTCTGTTTCCCGGGAAATTTTCGGTTTCGTAGCATAAATTCAAATTCTTTATTTTTGACCTAACTTGCTAAGGTATTTGATATAATTGAGCTGCCTAGATATCTCGTCTTAAAGTTTGTCGTACTACTTACGGGACACTCTGTATAATGTAAACACCGACCTTATTATAAGAGCCATATCACACTGGCGATTTGCGAACACAGTAGAAGCGGAGCGAACGCGCAACGTATAAATACTTAGAGCGCGCGCAGACAGAGAGCGGTCTGGAGTTCCGAATTCCGCGTTCAGAGTTCTGCGTTCTTTCGAATGTACTGAGTCCCGTACCATAATGCACACAGCAGGCGGTACGACCGCGGCGGTCAAAGCGGAACGCCGCGTTCTAGAGTTATTTTGCCGCCGACGTTCACCGCGATGTCTGAAGTTGCAAATACAGAAAAAATGATCAAATTGGTTAGAAAAAGGGGATTAATATATGATTTCAGTCATGTACACTACAAAAATTGTGACAAAAAAGCAGAAACTTGGCTTGAAATTGCCGCGGCAAGGGATTCTTCTCGTGTTGTGTCAATTAGGTGCACCCAATATTTTCTACTTTTTAAAAAGTTTCTAGGATCCACAAAATCAATGCTTCTTCTGCGAAAGATGGGCTTTCTGTCGACATGTTGCACATACAAAAACATTTACAAAACTGGAAGGCAAGAATTTGATCGCTTCTTGTGTACGTTGGAACTCTCGAGCGGTCAAAACGCAGAACTCGGAACTCCAAACCGCTCTCTGTCTGCGCGAGCTCTTATGTCCAAATACGTTGGGCGTTCGCAGCGAATTCGTTGCGCCCGCGGCGACCACGCCGCTCGTTCGCTCCGCTAATACATACGCAAATTGCCAGTGTGTATTAGCTCTAATGGTATAGAAGCGTATAGATATTTTTGACGACTTGGTAACGTACATAATATTCATGACCTTGACTGTACATTTGTACAATAGATTACAAATGTAATTACTGGACAGTGGAGCAAAGCAATCAGTCGTAAAGCAAAGAAAGGATAGCAAATATAACTGAAAACAAAGTCTCGGGTACTGAATAAATACGGAGAAGGTCAAGAGGCTTGCAAGGCCCTATGTATACTAAGTTAAAGTTATAACTAGTGGCCCTGTGAGCTAATAGACAGTATATAGGTTTCATACCTTTAACATACACACACACAAGCCATCACGATGTTAGGTTTCCTCAAGATGTTTCCCTTCACCGTAAAGCTCATGGTGAATTTCAAATGTAAAACGTGTGTGTTGTAAAACAATTTTTTTTGATAGATGTTTCACGCTAGCAAACCTGCGGGCAAAGGCTCGTAATAACATAAAACTTGGAACAAAGAACGCTACCCCTTGCGCTGTAAAATATAGCCCGCGTCCAAAAATAGAAGTGTAAATATTACTGAGCCAAAAATAAGAGCGTTAAACCGCGATAAGTCATTATTGATTGCCACGGAATGTTGGAGGTGCGTTTGGACTACTTACTACAGTCTACGGCTGCTATGAAGTAAGTCCTGACCAAAGCCCGGACGACGGGAGCAAAAATGCACTTTTCACTAGTAATATTGTGTAACAACCTGATATGTAAGATTAAGTTTACACGCGACAAAACGCGCGAAAAAACTTTCATAAGAGATTTCTTCGCGACTGGTAAAAATGATTAGCGACCAGAAGGCAGGTAGTTATTTTCGCCAACGCTTGAGCCTAGCCATTTAACGCGGAAACACTCCCTGCCTTCTGGGAACTATGCCGTCGGGTGGTATTCTAAAAGATAAGTTTGTGGAGATGTTGGGATGTTTGTTACTGTTACTCAATCACGCAATAACGGGTGAACGGATTTACATGAAATATGGTATGGAGATAGTTTGAGACCTTAGGAATAACTTAGGATAGTTTTTATCCCGGAAAATTGCGTTGTTCCCGCGGGATTCTTCACGGACGGAGTCACGGGCAGCAGCTAGTAATGGAATAAAATAAAAATTTTAACTTAATAAACAAACATAAAAGCTTCAAAAATATAAACAAACGCGGCATGCCAAGCTCTCATTAATCCGTGAAGATCATTAATTAAGATCCTTGTCGTGACCGTTTGTAAGATCGATAGATCAACATTATCTAGTAGCTCGCAAACAAATATTGGTATTTCATATAACTGTGTCAAGAGTCTCCAATCAATCATAAGAATAGTTAACCTTAAACCACTTGACCCGAACACAAATATTACGTGCATCTTTTTAACTAACGTTGTAGAATGTAGAAATAGGACTTAATTCGCCTCCTTGGAGCATTAGTTGTGATTGATTCTTCAAGCCGTGGTGGCCTAGTGGTTTGACCTACGGACTCTCAAGCAGAGGGTCATGGGTTCAAATCCCGGGTCGCATCTCTGAGTTTTTCGGAATTTATGTGCGAAATTATATTTCAAATTTACCATGAGCTTTACGGTAAAGAAAAACATCGTGCGGAAACCTGCTTAAACCTGCGAAGAAATTCAAAGGTGTGTGTGTGAAGTTTAATAAATCCGGTCTATCGATATTTTTAAGGGCAAATTCCAAAAAAGTTTAAGAACTACTGCTCTAGATTCTAAGTGATCTTTATCCAATCTTCATCACTTGCATTTAATATTGGCACTGGCGTTGCCAATTCTATTGCTTTTGAATATGTGCTTACGTCACTGACAATCATTATTAAATTATTTTACAACGTTTATCAATCAATATTCTTATTCTGATCTGGTATTTTTGCGATATTGTACTGTACCTTAAGATTTTATTCTAAAATTATTTAAAAGCGAAAAAGTTTTTCGGGTGCGCCGGTGAGATTTAATTTTTCGCTTTTAAATAATCTTAGATTCGGTGAGCAGCCGTACTGCTAATAAAATAAATAATATTTGATTTTATTCTATTCACCAAACTTTAAGCGAACAAAAATTTAATTTCAATAAAAATACGCAAAATCATTTTTTATGTAGGTAATATTGTATTAAAAAACAGCAACGTAAAGATAATAGACACTAAAATATGTAAAATCCTAGCTGTCTATCTCGCCACTACATCTGAGTTTTATACCAGTACGAACTCCTACGCAGTCGTCAAGCTACTCAACTCGCCACTCGCTACTCGCATAAATGTCAACGAGGCACAGCACGTGACGTCACTCTATTCTACGTCATCGCCCCCTTCTTCCCACGAACTGCGTATCAACTTTGTTACATCCCAATTTGAATCGTAAACTTTTCTCGTTAGATCCCATTTTGGCCTGCTGATTTTGATTAAGTGATTTCGTAGGTTAGGTCCATGAAGGTGAAGTGTAATCGATGTCAAGAAGGTTTTGAGGAGAGGCTGACTCGCTTGCTCTTGGTAGGTGAGAGGGAGAGGTGGGACGTGGGTTGTGTGGCGCTTCATTTGACCTGTCAATAGCAAAAATATTGAATTTATGGGTGTTGTGATTTGTAATCGCAACACTAAGGGCCCTCAGAAAACGAGGTCACTTAGATATAATATTTCCACTTATCAGGCTCGTAAAGTTGTGTTTTATGTCGAGAGAATGTTGCATAAAATGGCTTTTTATGCTCTAGTGCATAAAGTAAAATCTTCGTTTAAGGTGTTTTTGAAATGGCGAGACATTTTTCCGACCCTCTTATAAACATGAATCTCGTAGGCGGCGTAGCTCGTAGCGCGTAGCACGTAATCCGTAGAGGCGTAGCGCTACGCAGGGCGCGCTTTTGTTTAATGGACAATGTAGTTTTCTCACTGATTTTTTTTCCCGTAGAGAAAATTCATAAGAGGAACGAAATGGTTTCCATTTCTGTTTGTTTATGATATTGGCTAGCCTCGACGGATGACCGGAGAAATTAGTGTTACTCTTTGACAGCGTAGAGTAGGTTAGTTAGTACCACCAATTGTTTTTTTTTCTTGCACAATACAATATTACGGAATGTAGTTAGTTCGTAGTGCATTTTTATTAAAATTTTAAAGGCTCAAGTGTGTGAGTGTGTACGTGTACGTCTTTACGCTAAAACGGCTGGACGTATTTAGATGAAATTTGGTATGTAGAAAGCTGGATCTGTGAAATAATATACAGCTTAGGGTTATTTGTAATTCACTAGCATTCTTTTAACCCTAAACTCCTACCACTTAAACAAATGTTTTTTGTCTTACGGCTTTTGTCATAACTTAATATTTTTGGTGTACCTAATAACGTTTTGAAAATTTGAGATTACCTCTTATTTTTTTTACGATACTCTGTGTATATGTATGGGAAAAAAAGTGCTTCGTTTTAAAAAGTCGTAAAACAAAAAACATTTGTTTGTGTGATAGGAATTCAGGGTTAAGAGGATGTCAGTGAATTACAAATAACCCTGTATATAAATAAAATCGGAGCCGGACCTTTCCTTGTCAATCTTTCGCTAACCGAGGCCACGCAAAATCCTTAAAATCATATCAAACGTTAGTTTTGAAAATTTGAGATTACCTCTTATTTTTACGATACTCTGTGTATTTGTATCGGAAAAAAGTGCTTCATATTAAAAAGTCGTAAAACAAAAAACATTTGTTTGAGTGTTAGGAATTAGCCATGCTAACTTTTTAAATATGTATTGAAATCTCAAAACCATTTCGAGAAACAAGCTTTCGGTACAGTTTCTGTATATCAGATTTTAAAAAAGTCTTACATTATTAAGATATTCGTTGAAATGTTTTGACCTTCAAATGCCCTTTCTGTGAGTCATCAAACGAATAATGGATAATGATTCTTTTGCCTTATTTAAAAAAAATCGACTGACGTCTGTCTAGTCTATATCAAACATAAACTCAAAATTGACATTGACGTGTCGTTTCGTTTTGTAGTTTGTTTGTTTATTTGTTATTTAAGCACAAAGAGTAAAACCATATACCTAATAAGGTTTAAGCAGCATTTTATTATAAAAGGACGGCTAATAACGAAAAAGCCGATTCTCGCAATTTGCCACAAGTGGACAATGTCATGATACTGGAGTTCATGACGAATTCTAGCAACCACAACATCGCTGAAATAAGAGGAGCTACTCAACGGTCAAGACTTTATTGTTAAACCATTGTTTACAAGTAATGTGTTTGTTTTAAATAGGCACATACATTTAAATGATCTTCACAACAAAACTGCAAATAGTTCTTGAAGTATTTTTGCTTCACTTCTCGACACCATTCCTCTCGCCGTCGTTCTGGGATTGGTAAGAATAACAAATCCGGGTTATCCCTGCTGTTATTCGAACATAAAGGGGCGAAACACTCGTAGCCTTCCATTTCAAACAAGTTCAGTTAGTGATTTAAATTTTTTTGAGGTTAGCCGTCGGCGGTGACGTTAACACCTTGATGTTGACTTTACCATAGACTTTACTGTATTTTTTTTGTGCAGGCAAAGACTACATTATCCATTATGCGTTTGATGACGTCACGTCAGCAATATATTAATATTTTTTTTTAATGTAGATAGGATTCATTAAAAACAAAAATACCGAAATTAGTTTCTTAAAATAGTCTATATTTATCAAATAAATTATAAAAACCATACAACAAAAATATGAAGCATGGCTTCACTAGCATCCTTTTAACCCTAAATTCCTACCACTTAAACAAATGTTTTTTGTTTTACGGCTTTTGTCATAACTTAATATTTTTGGTGTAATAACGTTTTGAAAATTTGAGATTTCCTTTTATTTTTACGATACTCTGTGTATTTGTATGGGAAAAAAGTGCTTCATTTTAAAAAGTCGTAAAACAAAAAACATTTGTTTGAGTGATAGGAATTCAGGGTTAAGAGGATGTCAGTGAATTACAAATAACCCTGTATGTATATTTAAGCTACTTTTTATTCCGGTATTCCAATAAGATCTAAGTACAATCCCAAAATCTTAACTGCTAAGTAGGGACATGTCTTTTGGATGGGTGTTCTTCATACAATTGCGATTTCAAATTAAGCTTTCGAAAAAAAAAATTTTGCTTTGAGGCGGTAAAGCCACCTATTGCTTTTCTTTTTTATTTTCCTATTTTCTCTATTGAGAGAGAGAGAGAGAGATAGATATTTATTTACACCATATTCTAAACACAGAAAAAAAATACAAATAAAAAACATCGAATGAGTAATCTGCGTACAGAATTTACCTATCAGATTAAAAGAAGAGCAGGGCGATTCTAGATTTCAAAAAAATCAATTGGTCTATTTGCTAGCTCTGTCTCAGAGAAAACAGAGCCTAATGCAAGTTGTCATTGTCACCTTTGACTTTTCAAAACGAGCAAAACTTCTCGCCAGCCAAATATCAAATACGACGCGGAACACTACATAGTATGCATCAACAGAACTTGAATGGGGGCGCGTTGGCGTCAATGGCAACGTAGTGAGAGTAACAAGGAGAGGCATATGCCAGCCGGCTACTGCTAGAGAGGGATGGGAGAGGGGGGTACGCCTACGTGAATGGAGGGTGGCTTGAATGACGCAGGCGATCTAAACGCTTTGTATGTACAGTTTCGTTCCAATCAGACGCATTGTACTGTTAATTTGGAGTAGCTTCATAACGGACCTTTTTGTTGCTAAAATTACGGAATATTGATTAAAAAAAGTAATGAATTTTATTTTAACGCCTAAAATTCACAGTTCACACCACACATATGTTTGGAAATAAAGTAAATGCCCATTATGTGTCTAAGATTCCTTCCGTAGCTAACAAAAGAGCTGATACTTAACTTAGAAACGGCTGAACCAATGAAAAATGTTAATGATTGCTCTCGTCTCGAGTGTTGGGTGTTTGATAATGTATTTCCGTAATTCTTTCCGCTAGGGATAAGGCAAAGGTTTAAAAGCCATACAGCCATGGTTTCTTTCTGATGTAATGTACGTACATGTAAGTTTATCATTTTTAATTTTCAGCTGTGGTCCAAAAGGGTAAAGGTGTCTGGCCTCTGGCCTATGCCTATTGGGCAAATATTGTATGTAATACAATTACAACTAGAAAGTTGTAGTGATATAATTTTTTTTTTTGGTAATTAAGAATTGTGGTGTCGGTTTAACTTTGATTTGTTGTACTTTTAATGCATAATGACCTGATGGTTCCAAAGGAAGATCGTCGCCGGTGGCAACATTGGTACTTCGGTGATTTGGGACCATTTTGTGATAAGCGCATTTATGTTTTTTTTTATATTTTAATCTTTTCCAATTTAATTTGCTGTCATGAATAATTGTTTTCTTTATTTCTATATATGTACGTATGTATCTAATTTAAGCGTGATGGTTTGACCTATGGCCTAAAGGGGGAACGGATTTGAGTCCAGGTTCGCACCTCTGAACTTTACGGAATTTATATGCGAAATTATATTTTTCATTTCATCATCATCATCATTTCAGCCGAAAGACGTCCACTGCTGAACATAGGCCTCCCCCAATTTTCACCAAACAGATGCGTCCACTGCCATCCGCATCCAACATATTCCCGCAACCATCATCGCTCCAACTTGTTGGAGGCCTACCTACACTGCGTCATCCAGTGGCCGCCACTCGAGAACCTTTTGGCCCCAGCGATGTGCCCTGCCCACTGCCACTTGAGTCTGGCGATTCTTCGAGCTATGTCGGTGACACTTTTACATTTTTAATTTATGAGCTTAACACGTTGAAGGATGACAACAAACACCTACCAAGTAATTGAATGGTGTTTGTTAAGTACCCAACCCGGACAGGGATCGCGTGGGATCCAGGCATAAGCCCTCTCATTCTGAGAGACCTGTGACACAGAATAAGTAATATGTAACCAGTTATCCAACTTCATACTAGAGCGCCCGATCGACGCACGCACACAGCCAAGCCTCTTACACGGCCGCTAACCAATCTTCGCCAGACAAAACAATGCGGTCCCACGCTCGCGCCGTGTAAGACGCTTGGCTGTGTGCGTGCGTCGATTCGGGCGCTCTAGTATGAAGTTGGATTACTGGTTACATATTACTTATTCTGTGCCTGTGCTGTGTTCTGCAGTGGGAGAAATACAGGCTAGTATGATGATGAGTACAAATGCAATCATCATCATCATCATCATCATCAGCATATATACGTCCTACTGCAGGTTACAAGCCTCCTCTCCGAATGAGAGGGCTTGGGCTGTAGTTCCCACGCGGGCCCAGTGCGGATTGGGAACTTCGCACACACCATTGCATTACTTCGCAGGTGTATACAGTATACAGGTTTCCACACGAAGTTTTCCTTCACCGTAAATGCTCATGGTAAATTACAAATGTAATTTCGCACATAAATTCCGAAAAACTCAAAGGTGCGAGCCGGGATTTGAACCCACGACCCTCTGCTTGAGAGGCCACAGGTCAAGCCAACTAGGCCACCACGGCTATACAAATGCATTACTGGAATGTTATTGTTATAGCTACATTGTAACACCCGTATTAACCACAATACGAGCTCCGAGACCTTTTAACTAACCTGCAAGCTAGCATTGTAGTCGACTGCATAATATTCTGTTTTAGGGACGTTCGGTACACATCGATAGTGTTGTCGTGCTTTTTTGACGTGACAACGTCTAATAAATCGATGAACGCCGGCTGCATCCACGAAAAAGGATGACGCAATGTAACGTACATGTACGTAACGGTACGTACAGAGCGGCGAAGGCCAGTTGCAAGAGAGCGGCGAACGCCAGGATGGACAGTGCGGGGTGCGGGGGGGGGGGGGTTTGAATGTTTTGTTACGACGTTGTCACGTTAAACTATCGTCCGGAATCTGACTTTACACACAACCGGTTTTTTTTAAACGTCGATGACCAAAATGGCCTAGTGGTTAGAGAACTTGACTATGAAGCTTGAGGTCCCGGGTTCCATTCCCGCGTCGGGGCGGATATTTGTATGAAAAATACGAATTTTTACTCTCGGGTCTTGGATGTTTAATGTGTATTTAAGTATGTATTAATATGTTTATTCTTCCAGCACCCATAACGTATACAAGCTTTGCTTTGAGACTAGGTCAATTACTGTCAAAGTGTCCCGTTATACATTAAAATATATAATTTTTATTTATTCTACCGCGTACTATACTTCAAAGCGTCGGGAACTATAAACGCAGCGCACGCTACATAAACTTATATAACAACTAGCTGTTGTCGGCGACTCCGTCTGCGAAGAATAGGGGTATAAAAAACAAACATACAGGTGAAGCTAATATAAAGCGTGTAAAAATAGCCTACGACCTATTCTCAGACCTCCCGAATAGAGACATTAAAAATCATAAAAATCGGTCAAGCCATTCCGAGGACTTTGATAACAAACACCGTGACACGAGATTTTTACATATTAGATATTGCTAGATTATTTTTGGTAAAAAAATATAAGAATCTTAAAAATTTAAAACTATAGCCCGCATTTCACTACTCGCACACTACATGCATGATTGTTGCCTACTGTTGCAAAAATAACAAAATGTCTAATTTTGCTTTTTCATTTTAGCTTGACGTAAATGGGATTTTCAAAATAACTCGCGAGTACTATAGCTATACAGTACCCGCCGGGTACTGTACATAACAATCATTAGGCCAAATAAATATTCGACCATCCTTCATACGAGTAGACCCTACGAAAAACATAACGCATCGATAAAAACATCGATATTTTAATTTTCACATCACTGCTCCATTGTTCGCTCTCCCGCATGCAAAACTGCAGAAAATCGATAAAGTGCACGGAAATGCAACATTGCGCAATTGCGCTGACCTCTCGCGACCTTTCCTCCTTCGCAGTGACCTTGGTGCCGAAAATGGCAAAGGTCACTCTTGCTTTCCGGGAACTATTTCAGCACTCACTATATTAAGGGCGTGGGTGAATGTTCTACAATGACTTATTTCTTATTCTGATGTGGCTTTGTGTGGGAGGCAATTTGTTGCGGAAAATTGAAACAGACAGCAGCGAAAATAAGAGATTTTTGTATCTGTACAGAATTGCTTTTAGGATTTCGTAGCCAAAGAGTCCTCGACGGGACCCTTAATAAGCCTACATTGTAAATCTGTCAGTTCATTACATAGGGTTATGGTATGGGTCATGCAGAATGCGTGGTTTGCGACTTCTAAAAAAATTAGTTAATCGCTATTTCGCAGGAACTGTGCTTGGTATTTTCCGGGATATTTGTTTTGTGTTAAACCAGTTTCATTCTGACAGGAGGCCTGTGGCCTGCAGTGGGACGTATATAGGCTGGGATGATGATGATGATGAGGTTATAACTATCTGTGTGCCTAAGTCCCCTCCCTACCCCTCCCCTCCTCAAAATTTAAAGCTCACGTTTTTTGTATTAATATTCAATAGAGAAGGGGCCTTGTGACCGGGTTTTTTAGTCCGTGCAGGTCGGACACTGTCTGGGCCCTCCATTCCCAGTTCGTCCGAAGGGATTTTTCCCGAGCACAAGTCACTCTTCCTACCCTAAAGTAAAAAACAGCAAAGTTTTGTACAAATAAAACGGTTATTGGATTTGCTTTAATATCGCGGTCGAATTGGCGATGTGGCGTCAGCAGGCAACATTTGAGTATTGCAATGCTGATTGGATATTTAATTGGTCAAAATCATAACCGGAATCGCTTAACTCAATTACATAAAAATTCAAATTCATAAGGTTCCGGGTCGTATTAACCGACTTCAAAAAAGGAGGAGCTTATGAATACTTTATTTTTGTTACTTCGGAACTCTTTGATTTTATGAAGTGATTGTAAAAATATGTGAAAGGGTTATACTTGCTGAACTGAAACAATTACTTTGCTCACCCGCGACCTTATTAATATGGACCTCCGCAAAGCAACGCCTGATTCAATAAATTAGGTTATACTTGCTGTTTGGTGCCATTGAAACTTTAATAAAAACCATCTCTGAAACGGTATCGGATTTTTTTCTTTAAAATTATTCGACTTTTGTTTTTCAGATCATATTACGTTACGATCTGTACTGCTTTTGTTGTTCAATAAAGAATATTTTTAGTGTATTGTTAAGTATTAATGAATTAACAAGCCGTGGTAGTGTAACCAGAGGACCATGGATTCGGAATCGAGCTCGCACCTCTAAGTTTTTCGGAATTTATGTTCGAAATTACATTTGAAATTTGCTAGGACCTTAATGGTGAAGGAAAAACGTCATAAGAACCCTGCACACACCCGCAAAGAAATTCAAAGCCGTGTGTGAAGTTCCCTATCTCACTAACTAGACTAACAGTTGACGGGGCGTGAAAATTTTCGCATGTTAAGAGGGTACGATGCGCACCATTTCTCCATACAAACGTAATCCCCTGTTTCCTCTCTGGATAATGGCTTTAGAGCCAAATTTTGTTTACTGTGTAATCTGTATCTACCACAGCTATGCCCCTATGTTTCGTTTTTTTCCATATTTCAATTAACATAAGAAATATGAGCTATCAAAAACTGAAAAAATTGCCCAATTTCAACATCATTTTCAGACACTCATCAGAAAAGAATCCCTGATATAAACAAAAAAAAATAAAACATAGGGGCATAGCTAAATTTGGCCTCTAATTATTTATGAAAAAAATGATTTTATTGGTCCAGTTTTCGAGAAGAAAAAAGGGGATTACGAAATGCTGTTTTGATCAATTTTACGCGCCATTTCGTTAAAATACCTATTTCTCAAAAGTCTCTCAGCCATCGTACCCTCTTAAGCCGGAGCAAAAACCTAAAAACCCCATGTATCCTCTTCTTGAAAGTGCAGTAATGGACGAGAACCGTTTGGTAACTTCAAAAGTTTGGTCAACCCGGGGAAATCGGGATGTTAGCACCCTTCTCCATTGGACTACAGCACTCTCGTTGTGAGATCCCGTGCCCTGCAATGGGATTACAATCCGCTGAATCATAAATGCTACATTTAACGTTGAATACCGATACCGCACAAAAGGGTTAACCTTCTTAATATTTAAACGCCGCAATTAATGCATCAATTAGAAAAAAGTCGAAAACTTAATTTAAGCTCACGGCTGAGAGAAAACTACCGCTGCTATTATTAAGTTAAACGTTTTTGTTTATTTAACATTCATATCTACTCGTATCAGCTAAAAGACGTCCGCTACTGGACAAAAGCTTCTTCCAAAAAATTCCTTCGTCTGGACTCGGGACAAGGAGGGTAATTACGGGACAATTCCGGATTTCCCGGCCACCTGGCAACCCTAGTCCCATTACAGACGGGCTGAATTCTAACTGCAACTGCCGACTGCACGTATATTTCAGTTTGGGAAATATTTACACACACACCATTGAATTTCTTCACAATTTCAAATGTAAAACCGAAAAACTCATCGGATTTCATATTTGAACCCACGCTTTTGCAGTGCAGCGCGTTGGCCTCCGCTCAAGAGGCCATGGGAACTAAATCCCAAGTCGTTTCATTCGGAGAGGAGGCCTGCGCCCTGCAGTGGAACGTATACGGGCCGAGATGATGATGAAGCGCCAAGTCCGTTTTGCATTTTGGGACATGACACCCTATGTGAGAACCACGTAGGCGGGTACAAGTCGTGAAATAAAATACTATTATACGCGGACGTGTTTTCTAAACGCCTCCTTGTTCTAAATATTTAAAAAGGGCACAAACATAAAATTATGAGTGCGCTCATGGCCATTCGGAATACAGAATTACATTTGGATACATACATATATACAATCACGCCTCCTTCCCAGCAAAGGGGTAGGCAGACGGTAACGGTCCTGACATACATTTTTTTAAAGTCACAAAAAGAAAGTTCAGAAGAGTAGGCGAAACCAGCAAGCACGTATGAAAAGTCTAATAAGTGTTGTGGAAGCGAAAGATGGGTGTCAGGATCGTAGCAGGTGGACGGAAATACATTTGGGTGTCCAAGAAAAAAATCTGTGGCAGCCTAGTAGTTTGGCATTTCCTCTGATACAGTAGATCGTGAGTTCGAGGTTTGTACCTCTACATTTTTCGGAAAATAGCGTGTCACATTTGAAATATCTATCGCTTCTGAACTTATTATAGATAGGGAAAAAAAATGTTAAGCACTTACTTGGTCGACTATAATAATAAAATCTAAACTGAGTTATTCCCAATGGCCGAAGTTACCTTTTAGGGCCAAAGCAACCGGACTTTATGATAAAGTAAATTAATTACGTTTTTCCTGTTAATTTAATTTAATTTTGTTGTTACAGGTACGTCCCAGAGGAATATAATACCGCGTAATAATCCGCGTGGAATGTTATTAGCAAAATTGTGAGTAAGAATATTACTTTAAGATGGTTTTCGCTGCTTTAATATAAATCATTGATGAAGCTTGCCTTTTGAATATTCATGAAACAACCTGTTTAAACTACGAATATGATAATAGTAATTGATAAAGAATATATTTAAAAATGTTACTAAGAGTGGGACACATTTATTTTTTGAAGTCGTCACCCAGCACTAAAAAATATTTGCGCATAGGAGAAAAATTAAATACAAAAATTGGGTGGTAAGATGTTTATTATTGCAATAAAAAGTTTGAATCTGCCCAAAATCTCCTGAAAAAGTCGATGTCCCGTTTTAAGGTGACGAAAGATGGTCACGTTACGCGAGACTGACCGCTGTGGAACTCATTGTCGTCATGGTCAAGTAGTGGACGCTTGTTGGCCGATAAGATGCTGTACCAGTATCTAAAAAATGCTGAACCCAACAGGTATCTAATTGGCAATCGACGCAATCAGACCTGGAGCCAAATTAAGTCTTATCAGTGAATTAGTAGAAGGCACCTTTCTGCCGTAATTCATTAACTTGACACGGGTTCATTTAATTAAGCAATCAAATTAATTTGTTTAAACCGACGGCCGGTAGGTCTTTTAAACTACTTTGACTTTCGCAAGTTTTTAACTCGCGATTTACATCTTTACTTCGTGACCCGTTTGGGGAGAGGAGGTATTCAAAATATACCACGCTTGGTCACGGGCTGCGCGGCTTGGGTTTCATCACGCAGCCAACATCCTCTTAGGTTTCATCATAATATAGTCAATTTTCTCTAGGGAATCTTGCGCTTTTCACCGGACTGTCGAAGGAGGGTTATGTTTTTCGAGCGTATGTATTTATGTGTGGATGTATGACTGTATGTATCATTTGGCACGCCCTGCAGCTTAAACGGCTCAATGGATTTTGACGTGTGAGATGTCATTAAATTCGTCTCAGTTCCGAGAGTGATATTAGGGTATGTATTTTCCGAGAATCCCCATGGGAACGGGGATTATACAGGCGCGTTTTATTTCATCTATTATTGAAATTAAAGTTATTTGTGCTGTACCCTGTGAATCCAATACACTGTATCTTCAGTAGGTACACTGTCTATCAGAGTTACAGTGTATTGGATTCACAGGGTACTGCTGTGTTTAAATATAGCACGCAGCGTTTAGCGGTTTTTAGTGTTCCCTACCAAAGGGTGCCAAGCGTGAATATTGAGACTCCGTTGTCTGTCCATCCGTCCGTCTGTCACAGGGCTTTATATTTTCAACCGTAACCACCACCTTTAATTATGTACCACTGGAGCCGATATAACAACAAATAATTACTAAAAAAAATAAGTTGAAAATTAAGCTAACGGCGTTAGTAGAGAGATACTTTGAACTCGTTAACAGTACAGTGTTGTAAACAGTCCTTTGTGTCGCCTATTATCTATGAATTACTATTAAAATATATTACGTATCACCCATTCGATTCTACGATGAAGGTACTTATGTTTTACAAGGTCACAAAATTTATCAGTGTAATTTGTACTCTAACGACAATAGCAAAATGTTCCTAATAACTTGTGTTGCATTACGGTGGACAATTGGACATGTATGTATGTGGCCAATTGATAAGGAACTCTGATTAGCTTGAGTCTAGGTTGAATGTCGATTGTTCGGGCGCGGCTAATTGTTAGTTATTTTGGTGGCGGTTTCGTCGACGCTGGCGCACATAGCAACTGAGATAAATTGGAACGGGTGTGGACTTAGTGATGAACTGATAGCGGGTAACTAACTATACAGGGTAATTTTTTAATAAGTGCACGAATTTTGATATGTGATTCAGTGTCGTTAAAATAACAAATTGTTATGATGCTCGTTCAGGATCGTGGCTTGTTCAGCAGATCTCCATAGCCATCCAGAGAGGCAATGCTGCGAGCGTAATGGGGACATTTGCTTCCAGTTCGTCGCGGGGAGGGATTTTTGAACCAACAAGCTTAATTTAATTACTAATAATTTTAGGATAAATTTAGTGTATATTGTATGTTTGGTGCTGTACCTACTAACTCAGTTTTTAAGAGTTTTGATTTTTTACTAACCAATTTTGTTGACATTTTGTTTAATTATGTAATAAGTATGATTAAATGATATAATTTAAAAAAAAAAAAACAAATTTCAGTATTTTTCGTATTAATATTAGTCACCTTATCTTTTTTGTTTTTCATAGTAACTCGACCAACTATTGGATGAATTACTATGAACAACCCAAATTTCAAAATTTAAAAAAAAGTCTTGAACCGATAATCGTGATCTATATATCAACGATACTGAATCACGTATCAAAATTTGTGCACTGATTAAAAAGTTACCCTGTACAATGACTGGACTTTGGCTATGCATTGGGTACTAATGGACAGATCCCTTCTTCTTCATATGACTGTTCCTCCTAAAGAGATATTGCGTATATTTTGACACTAGCTTTTTCTCGCGACTTCGTCTGCGCACAAATAAAATTAATATAAGGGGGGGACAATATAAATATATAAGGGGGACAATCTTACACAAATCGACCTAGTCCCAAACTAAGCAAAGCTTGTACTATGGGTACTAGACGACGATAAACATACTTATATAGATAAATAAATACTTAAATACATAGAAAACATCCATAACTCAGAAACAAATATTCGTGCTCATCACACAAATAAATGCCCTTACCGGGATTTGAACCCAGAACCTCTTGCTTCGTAGGCAGGGTAACTCACTACCAACTAGGCTAAAGCGGTCGTTAAATGGTCAATTCCCGCTCTCTATCCCGCGGGAATTTTTTACTACACCTTTATGATCATAAAGGAATAATGATTACTGAGATAGGGTCCCGGTTCCATTGAATTGAATATATAAATCTCATTTCTACTTATCCTGTGGGATTTTCGGAAAATCCTGTTTTTTTTTACTTTTATAATTAATCAAATCACCTACTTTCATGCCAAATTTGAAGTCTCTAATCTAATATATAAAAATCTCGTGTCACGGTGTTTGCTATCGAACTTCTCGAAAACGGCTCAACCGATTTTTATAAAACTTTTTTCTCCATATTCGGTAGGTCTGAGAATAGATCGTAGGCTATTTTTTCTTCGCAGACGGAGTCGCGGGCAACAGCTACTAATTTATAGTTACAGAGATATGGCTACTTTGAAGCGAAAATATAAATCCCATTTATTCCATATCCCGTGGAAATTTTGAAAAATACTTTATTAGTGGATTTCTACGCCATAATATCTATCTGTGTGCCAAATTTCAGCACAATCCGTTCAGTTCATAGATCAGTCAGTAGCTTGCCTTTTATATATAAGTACAGGTTGAGAAGACCAGATGGCCTAGTAGGTAGAGAACCTGACTACGAAGCTTGAGGTCCCGGGTTCGATTCCCGCGTCGGGGCAGATATTTGTATGAATAATACGAATGTTAATTCTCGGGTCTTGGGTGTTTAATATGTATTTAAGTATGTATCTATCTATATAAGTATGTTTATCCGTTGCCTTGTACCCATAACACAAGCTATGCTTAGCTTACTTTGGGACTAAGTCAATTGGTGTGAATTGTCCCGTAAAAAAAAAACAAACAGAAGAGAAGATAACTAAAAATGTTTACGGAATCTTCGGTGCGCGAGTCCGACTCGCACTTGGCCGGTTTCTTTAGCATTTTGTATGCAGTGTGATGGTTGGGCCTGTGTTATATCTATTATTTTATGTGGAAGAGGAGAGCGAGTTCTGCATGTCAACAAAAGTGTGTCGCCTGTAGAGAACGGCAGTTTAGTAGCAAAGTAAAAATATTGTGATTCATTAATATGGACCCTCACAAAATAACTAAAAAAATAGTGCGTGGAGTCCCTCCGCGCGGAAGAAGTGAAACTTCATAATGTGGAAATGAAAATAGGAGGGGGTAGAAATTGATTTTTAGTGAAATCATATTGTTTCTTTAAGACAAATTTTATTAACATTGCTTACAATATACTATACATATAATATAATAATAATAAAAAAATAACAAAAAATAATAATAAAAAGATAGTGCGTGGAGTCCCTCCGCGCGGAAGAAGTGAAACTTCATAATAAAACCTTATTGCAATAACTTAAAGAACTAAATTTACTTATGCATCTATGTGTTTAAATTTAAATTACTCACTAGATGGCGCTAGCTAGCAACCAACTACAGCGCTAACGAAACAAGTTATTTTACTAAATATGTTTAAAATACTTTATTCTACGATCTACCATTAAAATAGTTTTGATTTTTACAAGTTTTCATACTTAACCACGCAATTGTTTTGGATCGCACTAACGAAGTTTTTAACATCCGTTAGTATATATACAATGCGATCGTCTCGGAAACGTCAACTTGCGTTGCGTTGCATTGCGTTGCGAATTTAACGCAACGCATTTAACGCAACGCTTTTTGGAAGTCGCATTAGAAGTTTCACTTCAATAATAATATTTAATATTGCTTAATTATATTATTATTATATTTTATTGCCTATTATTGTCGCTTTCTATTCCCCCTCCCCAGGAGCGTTGAACGTTTAACGCAACAGTACTTTCGTACCCCCTCCATGGTAGCGTTAAACGTTTAACGCAACCTTGTTGGAAGTCGCATTAGAAGTATCACTTCAAAAAAATTACTAAAAATCGCCTTGTTTAACTTATTTGCAAAACCGCTCGCCTCAGCACCCAATCAGAACCCTAACACCGAACGTCCACTCTTGCGCATGTCAACGAAATCTTTCGCGACACGCAGGCCATTGACCCCCAAGGTGACATAACCGCCAATCAGCGCGAGGTCAGGTTCACTTGTTTTACAAATTCGGCCGATAACCGCGGAGGTGATAGTTGGCTTACCTTTAATCGATGCAGCTGGTGTCATCTTTATCTGCTACAATGTTCAGGGTCAACCTCACTTGACACAGCGTTAGCGCAGTGAAGTGGTTTGTAAATAAAAATATCACATATTTTTGTGAGCACATACTTACCTATGTAAATATGTAAACACACAGAATCAGTCGTGCCGCGAAATTTAGATAAATTTAAGAAAACATTATCCCAGCCTATATACGTCCCTCTGCAGGGCACAGGCCTCCTCTCAGAATGAGAGAGGTTGAGCCGTAGTTCCCACGCGGGTCAGTGCGGATTGGTAACTTCATACACACCATTGAATTTCTTCGCAGGTGTATGTTGGATTCTTCACGGTGTTTTCCTTCACCGTAAAGCAAATGTAATTTCGCACATAAATTTAGAGGTGCGAGCCGGGATTTGAACCCACGACCTTCTGTTTAAGAGGCCATAGGTTAAACCACTAGGCCACCACGGCTCGGTCAATAAACGTAAATTCCTCATGCCATTTCGCTCCACCTACTTGATTTTTATTCGCAATTCCAAACTAAAATTTCCAACGTCCCCAATTTTAATCCCGAGACCTTCATTAGGAAAATTTCAATCACAACGACGCGTGTTAACATTTGACTTGTTAGCTCGCCTCGTTAACGAAACACGAAGTCTTTAATTATTTTTAATTACTTTATTACTTTCGGCCCCGGCCAGTCTACGTCCGAACGCGAAATTAGATAACTTCGCTCGGTTTCCGCTGGCTGGGTTTTGATTTAAATTGTCCATTTACGTGTCTAAATTACAGGGGGAAGGTGCCACGTGTCACCTTGAGGTGGCCCAATTTAAAATCACATTTAAGCTCAAATACGTTGTATTATTGTGTCCATTTATTTACAAGTATATTGTGTATCACTTATTTATGTATGTTTTATGATGTGTATTATTAGATGTTTTCAGTTGTTTTAATAAAATGTTTGTTTTTTATTATTATTTATTAAATTTTATATTGCACCACCTGCTGTAATGCATTCCTTGCTTTCTTTCTTTCTTTTTTTAAAGGTTGCCTGGAAGAGATCGCTTCGAAGCGATAAGGCCGCCCACTGCTTACCTTATTTCTTTTTTGTCATGTACTTGTTTTTCTGTATTGTATTTTTTGTGGTGTACAATAAAGAGTCATTGTATTGTATTGTATTGTACGAACGTGAAACTGTTCAACAGTTTTAAAACGACGCTTTTTAGTTTTGTTTGTTATATAATTAAAGCCAATTTTTTATCTTAGTCGTGGTAGTTTGACCTCTCAAGCAGATGGTCGAGTGTCCGAGTCCGGGCCCGCACCTCTGAGTTTTTCGAATAATGCGAAATTACGGCAGAAATGTGCCATGAAGGAATCCAAACATCATGGACGCCTGCAGACACCTGCAAAAGAATTCAATATGTGAAGTTCCTAATCCACACTGGGCCAGAAATCCATTTTTTTGCATTTGCAACTAAACTTTGGTCTTACGTTTTGTACAGTACCTTCACCTTGATTCATGGGGGTTGTCATCTCCGACGCTCATGCGCGTCATTCCGGGTTACAAATGGCGATGGAAGTGCGTTGAAAGGTCACCATTACTTCCCGTTATGCTACGCCTTGGCTCGCTATATGCAATGTTGTATGTTGTTTTTTATCCTAGTGGATGTAAGTACACGCTCAAGGGCACCAGAGCAGCTCCAATAATTCGTGATATGGCGTAAAAAAGGTAGTAATTTGGCCTCTTAAGCAGATAGCTCAGGCTCGCACCGAGCTTTTCGGAATTTATGTGCGAAATTAGATTTGAAATTTACCATGAGCTTCAGGGTGAAGGAAAATATTGGGGCCGCAGCTCCATTAGGTCGTATATAGACCGAGATGAAGAAGATGATTGTGATGACATGACAAGCGAGTACAATCAACAGAAAGTGTAGTCAGCAAAAAGCTTTCTCCGGTGGTAGGCTTTCGCCATGGCTGGTCGCCCTATAGGTTGAGCCAGGCCGCCAAGCGAGTCTCGTCGTGTTCCGGCCTGTTGCCTATAGAAGCCATTCTGGAGGAAGGGTCTGAGCAGTTGTGCAGCGCGCGCGTACCGGTTCCAGTGCCCCGTATTTGTTGTACGGTTTGCACTGCTTGGGGGCGCGCGCAACACCGCGCTCATCTGCCTTCTTCCTGCTTATTCCTCTAAATTCAAGTCTAGGGTGAATGAGCATTTACTAGGCTAGCGTGCTCCATCATAGGCCGCATCGTTGCTTTCCATCAGACGTGACTGTGGTCAAACGCTAGCCTATATACTTAGTTTAAAAAAAGTTTGCGTTAAAAATTCAACAAAATATTTATTTCGCTTATATTTCTTCTTCATTTACGAATCCGATTCGCATTGATCGGCTTTTTTTTTAACATAAAAATGATGTCCCCTGTGGGGTCCATGTTATCAGGTAATGATGTTGTTTGTAAACTGGGATACGGGTGATGTATCAACTAATAAAAGGATGTTCATACGATAACGGTTTTTATGTCGGGAACGGTGAGGTCGCAATTGCAATTAATGTTATCTTGTTGTTTTTGTAGATAGTGGAATAAAATGTTGTTTTTTTTTTAAAAGTTATTGGAAAAAATTAAATTACAGGCAAAAAGGAAGCCGTGGTGGCTTAGTGGTTGACCTATTGCCTCTCAAGCAGAGGATCGTAGATTCGAATCCGAGCTCGCGCCTCTAAGCTTTTCGGAATTCATGTGCGAAATTATATTTGAAATTTACCATGAGCTTTACGGTGAAGGAAAACGTGAGGAAACCTGTACACACATTGAGAAGAAATTAAATTGTGTTTGTGAAGTTCCCAATCCGCACTGGGCCTGCGTGGGAACTACGGCCCAAGCCGCAGTGGGACGTATTTGGAGGTACTCATAGCTTTTTAAAAGAAAATCATGATATTGGATAATGTAGGTTGAATTCAAAATGAGTTATTATTAGCCTTGTTACACGGTTACAAAGACAGTGGCGTCCTCATAACATAAAAGTCTTCGCTGTAAAAGGGTACCTCTAAGAATGAGCTTTAGAAGCCAGAAAACAGATTGTTTAAGGTTTAAAATATATTTTTTATTATTATGTCAGTTAGAGACTTTATTGAGGCTTAAAGAGGCCCACTGTTTGGGTGCTTCGTCACGGCTAAAGAGCAATGGAAGCAGACTTCCTTTTTTTCTTTTTAAACTTTTACCTTCAAACGAAAGGCGACGAGACGAATTTCCAATTACATGGACGGATGAATTGGTAACGGCTGCAGGTTCACGTTGGATGCAAGCTGCTTTCAACCGTAATGATAGTTTATCAGTGAGGGAGGTCAATGTGCGGCCATGGACGTCCAACGGCTCAAATGATGATGGATGATAATGATGATCTTTATCTCACTCACTGCTAAGCATTGTCTCTCTTTTTATGACGTAAGGCTTCAAATGATCAAGTGGGTTGACTGATGGTTAGAGAGTACTACGATCCATGGTCACCGGGAACACCAGAGGTGCGTTCCCAGCTGCAGTAGGGTCGCTTGGATAACCCGGGGTTATGAATGACAGTTCCACATGTTTTGACACTATGTAACCTTGAGTTAGAACTTAACTCGGATTTATATTGTGAACTCTCATCTGGTCTAAGTGACACCATAAATCAATAATTCCAAGTCACGATTCTATATTTCGTACTAAATACAAACTGAAATATAGATGCACAGAAAAAACCCCAGAAAAAAGACAAATGCTGGGAATCGAACCCAGGTCCTCAGCATTCCGTGCCGTGTGCCATACCCCTACACCACCACTGGTCTAGAGATTAGACACGAATCTTTCCTGTACATCATACATTCAGTCTGCCAAAAACCAAACGATTCTACCAAAAAAAGCTTCAGTTTAGCCCTGAAAACCTGACTAATTTCCAATTAACTGCAAAATTAGATTTTTAGATGTTTTAAAACAAATAAACGTTTACCCCCGTGGCAACTAGATTTTACCATTAGAATCTACGGGAGAATTGTATTATGACAGCTCATAAAATGTCACCATGCCTATTATCCCTCTTATTTATTAGTACAGGTAAGTAGGTCAACGATACGTTTTATTTGCACGCGTAAATCTCTAATGTCTTACACAATTACAGCGGATTAGCGTATTGTCAAAATCACTTGGCACCGTCCATTCAATCCTGACCTGCCATTCCCTTCTGTAGTAAAATAAGACATAAGAAATTTTAATGTCCAGCATATATTAGGGATGATGACATCAATCAACTGACAAACTTTTTATTTTTATGAATACGAGTGTATTTACCCATATTCTTCACCAAAACTTGCAATCACTATCACATGTATAGGAGATATATGAGCTGCACAGAGGTGCAGTAACCAACTCATTTTTAATGAAAAGAAAAGGTCGCATTTGCAATGTATGGTTTATGGTCTGTGGAGGTATGACATAGTAATATTGAACTTTTTGAAGTTCAACAATGTAATATATTTCGTACTAAATACAAACTGAAATATAGATGCACAGAAAAAACCCCAGCACGCGGCACGGAATGCTGAGGACCTGGGTTCGATTCCCAGCATTGGTCTTTTTTCTGGGGTTTTTTCTGTGCATCTATATTTCAGTTTGTATTTAGTACGAAATATATGATTTCACGGGATGACCGTAAAAGTAATAAAAAAAAATGAAGTTGAAAAAATAAGTACAAAAAAAAAAAAGATACTTCATAGCTAACTTGTTTAAAGTTGCACAGTAGCGCCATCTCTTGTCCAGGTGAGCGGTTAGTTCCGAAGGAGTGTTAAAATCTCTCGATGAGGGTGTAACATAGATGTGCGCTTGTCACTGCATAAGGTGATGATTTAGCAGATTGAAATGTATGATGTATAGGAAAGATTCGTGTCTAATCTCTAGACCAGTGGTGGTGTAGGGGTATGGCACGCGGCACGGAATGCTGAGGACCTGGGTTCGATTCCCAGCATTGGTCTTTTTTCTGGGGTTTTTTCTGTGCATCTATATTTCAGTTTGTATTTAGTACGAAATATATGATTTCACGGGATGACCGTAAAAGTAATAAAAAAAAATGAAGTTGAAAAAATAAGTACAAAAAAAAAAAAGATACTTCATAGCTAACTTGTTTAAAGTTGCACAGTAGCGCCATCTCTTGTCCAGGTGAGCGATTAGTTCCGAAGGAGTGTTAAAATCTCTCGATGAGGGTGTAACATAGATGTGCGCTTGTCACTGCATAAGGTGATGATTTAGCAGATTGAAATGTATGATGTATAGGAAAGATTCGTGTCTAATCTCTAGACCAGTGGTGGTGTAGGGGTATGGCACGCGGCACGGAATGCTGAGGACCTGGGTTCGATTCCCAGCATTGGTCTTTTTTCTGGGGTTTTTTCTGTGCATCTATATTTCAGTTTGTATTTAGTACGAAATATATGATTTCACGGGATGACCGTAAAAGTAATAAAAAAATGAAGTTGAAAAAATAAGTACAAAAAAAAAGATACTTCATAGCTAACTTGTTCAACAATGTAAGGTTAGTAAAAAGTTTAAATAGGCGCGAATTGTAGAGATCTTTATGAGTAAAATTTATTTAAAAAAAAAACATCGTCCCGGTACTAAGTAAATGCCCTGTACCAAGACGTCTAACGACCGATAACTGACAGTTTCGCAATGATGAAATTCATTGATTTTGAATTGTAACTTTAAATTACTATTTTTCTGAGATTAAGCATTTTGGCGCGTTAGGATTAAGTCAAGGTAACTTCGAATATGTTAAAGAATCATCGCTTAAATTTATTGTTTCACTTATGGGCTATTTATAGGTATATTTTTTCAACTGAACTGCTCTAAAATTCGTGTATCTGCGGACGAAAAAAAAGTATAGGAATATATAAAAGAAATAATGATCCCTCTTTTCGGCTTTTCCACAGACAGGTTAAATTGTCAATGGCTCAGTTTAACATGACAGACCACCTTTGTCTGGTCAGGGGCGTTACGAGTTCTTTGGCAGAGCGCCCGGAGCATCTGAGATTTTAAACAGATTCGGTAGTTATTACCATCAACTGTATACCTTTAGTGATGGGAATAGAGTAGAGGTTTGGACAAACGGGAATGTAGAATAATGCGATAATGTGTCTGTAAACAAGCGTCACGTGAATTCGACGTTTGAAGAGCCGCCTATATTCACATGAGCACGAGACATTTAAAAATAATTAAATGTATTTTCAAACTAAAAAAACAAACTTTGCCGAAATTCCGTATATATTTTTTACTCGGCAAATCTTCTAAAACAGTATCTGTATTACTAAACTTAGTCAATCGGAGAGATATGAGTGGCAGGGCCTTACGCAAGATCCGCAAGAACACGTGCTCTTTATTTTTTCATGTTCTCAAACATAATATAATCAAACCAGTAATAATTTGCAACTGACTTGAAAAAAAAATTCTATAGAAGTTAGAAGGTTTAGTAACTTTTCAGTACCTTGGAGGACTATTTCTCCAAATAGGTTGAGTTTGGACAGCTAAAAAAATGTTATTTTAGACTGCTCGCTATACAGGGTGAAATTTTGAACATGATACAAAATTAGTGTTTCAAGCTTAGTTAATGCTGGATAACATAATGCATTTACTCAATTATTGAAATTGGTCTGATAAAGTGTTGGATTTTCATACTTTGTTGTAGTAAATTATAAACTAAATGTATGGACACCTCAAATTTAACAATACTAATTTCTAACAACTGGGTAAATGCATTATGTTGTCCAGCGTTAACTAAGCTAGAAACCCTAATTTTGTATTACGTTCAAAATTTCACCCTGTATATCAAATAAAACAAATCGGAGCCGAACAGTTGGGTACCTTTCCTTGTCAATCTTTCGCTAACCGAGGCCACGCAAAATCCTTAAAATTAGGATTAGGATTGGTATTGGTTTTTATATTATTTAAAATGTGCTTTGCTTGAAATAAACAGTTTTTTTTATTCAATAAATTAGCAAGCACAACATGTTTTTTTGCTGCGCTTTTTCATCATCTTTTTCGTCTCTGGTATAAAGCAAACATCTCTTTCTGGCCAGTACACGTATGCGTGTGCGAAAGGGACAAATTATTTGTGTCTATGATAAACTCTAGCATGATATTATAGTCTATGTTAATATCTAACTCTACAGATAAATCGCATTCACGCCTCGTATCATAGGTCAACGAACTGCTATCACTATTCTTATCCTAGCATCTTGCGAGTAACACGTAATTAATTATAATTAATGTTTATTGCAAGCGCGGAGCTAATTAAAATAAACGGAATATAAATGTTATTTCTATTTCTTTCTACAACCCATGAAACTTCTTTTCCGCCTTTCATGCTTGTAACACAAAAAGAGGGGTGTTATAGGTTTGACCGCTATGTGTGTGTGTCTGTCTGTGGCATCATAGCTCTTAAACGGGTGCACCGATTTGAATGCGATTTTTTTAATAGAAAGCAGGTTTCTTGGCAATAGTTCTTAGATATGTTTCATCAAAATCGGTTCCGCCGTTTCGAAGTTACCAGCTCTTTTGTTAGCTGCGGAAGGGATCTTGACACATAACGGGCATTGACTTAATGTTCAAACATACGAGTGACATATTTGCGTTGAGAATTTTTTGATTTTTAATTTTTAATTATTTATTGCGCCGTCGTAGATTTTGCCATTTTAAATACTCACAAAACAAGAATGAAGAAAAACGCTCATGTCTCGAAATGGTCCCAAATCACAAATTTGATGGTCTTGCGAACGGCCCTGATCTTGCTTTATATAAAGGGTGGAATGTAACCATGGACTCTCCTGAAAATATTGTTTAATCTAAATGATGTACAATCGATTTGTGATGATCAAAAAGTCCTATTAAAATAAAAAAATACAACATAATATTTACATTTTAATATGACACCTGTCATTTTCCAATTTAGTAAACATGCGATGTTTAAAGGTTGAAATGTCTTACCAAAACTTCAAGGTGAACCAGTCTAATGTAAAATAATAGTTTAAAAAAACTAAAAAACACGCTTTAAAAAATAAAAAATAAATTTTAATAAATTTCAATTCACTATTCTTATAGTGCAGTCAAAAATCTTAATAAGCAATTATTATATTGTTATATCCAGATCAAATTTTGTAAACAATTCTAAATATTGATAAAATAAATAATAATAGTTTAAAATATTTTATTGTAAAAAAAGCGTGGGGTGCATGGTGTCAATTGTCAAGGATTATCATTTTGATAACATCTTAAAAAGCACCCCACGCTTTTTTTACAATAAAATATTTTAAACTATTATTATTTATTTTATCAATATTTAGAATTGTTTACAAATTTTGATCTGGATACAACAATATAATAATTACTTATTAAGATTTTTGACTGCACTATAAGAATAGTGAATTGAAATTTATTAAAATTTATTTTTTATTTTTTAAAGCGTGTTTTTTAGTTTTTTTAAACTATTATATATTTTCTATTTTTTAGTTGCATTTTTTTTCTTTCTAACTTTACCCCCCTCACCTACAACCCCCAAACCCCCTAAACCCAACCCCCAACATCCCCCACCCCATTTCCCCAAACCCCCCCCCCCCCCAAACCCCACACCCTTACCCCCAATCCCCTAAACCCCCCTTACCCCCCTCCTCATTTTACAAACCCCCGAACCACCTAAACCCAACCCCCCTAACACCGAACCCCCCGAACACCCGGAACCCCCCCCTCCCCCACCCCACCACCTGCCCCCCCAACCCCTCCCCCCCCACCCCGCCACCTACCGCCTCCCCCTTCCAGTTCCATCATCAAACCCTTGTTACCATCTAGGCGTCTTACCCCCTCGCCATTTCCCACAACCCCCCAAAATCACTTACTCCCGAACCCCCCAACACCCCCACCCTATTCCCCGTAAACCCCCCCCATCTCCTAACCCCAACCGCCACACCCTAACCCCCAACCCTCTAAACCCCCGACCCCCTTACCCCATACCCCATTCCCCCCTTACCCATACCCCATTCCCCCCCCACCCCGCCACCTACCCCCCTTCCAGCTCCATCATCAGACCCTTGTTACCATCTAGGACCAAAGTACTCGTCAAAACGAATCAAACGAGCCCAAACTCGATGGGGTTGTTTCGTTTTATTGTGGAGTGCCTTTGGCCATCTTCCAGCTCCATCATCAGACCCTGGTTACCATTTAGGATCAAAGTGCTCGTCAAGACGAATCAAACGAGCCCAAACTCGACGGGGTTGTGTAGTTTTATTGTGGAGTGCCTTTGGCCATCTTCCAGCTCCATCATCAGACCCTGGTTACCATCTGAGATCAAAGTGCTCGTCAAGACGAATCAAACGAGCCCAAACTCGACGGGATTGTGTTGTGTTATTACATAGTTCCTATGGCCACCATCCAGCTCCATCATCAGATCAGCTCCATGTTACAATAATATTGCATTGTCATCCAATTTACACATATGTGCAAAATTTCAGCTCAATCGGAAACCGGGAAGTGGGTCAAAATCGCGCCCTAAGGAGTCAGTTACAAACATACAAACATACATACAAACATACAGGTGAAGCTAATATAAAGCATGCAAAAAGGTTAACACCCTACTACAGTTTGCAAATAACGGTTACCGTCTGCAAATTAGTTTGAAACAATCCCGGAAAGCATGACAGAAGTATCGGGTTGCTATTGTCTTAAACTCGTTACATTCTCACTAAAAGGTCCATCCAAAAGATCAACTTTCGTACGCTAGCCAGCTCGGATTACAAAACACTAGATGCGAAATTGATTTCTAGTTATTTAGATTTAAAAGTTAATTTTGCAAAACGATTTTTCGCTTAATGTCAAGAGACAGTATCAAGGTCGTTGTAAAAAAAAATAACAGGTTTCAAACGTCCTTGGGAAACGTCCACTTCACGAGAAACATTTACAATCCACTCTGCCATCGATCGATTCATTGGTGTAGTAGAAACTGTCAATAGACGTCGACGTCGACCAATCCATTCTACCGTCCGGCATCCATTGACGGTTGATCGATTGGTATGGTAAAACCCTTACAAAATGTATAAAACTAACCAAGCCGATTGTGCTTCATTATTCCATCCACCTGAAATTACTATCTTTCTTCATATGATAATATAGCAATAGTATATTGAATCAGGCGTTACTTTGCGGAGGTCCATATTAATGAACTAAAACAATTACTTTGCTCACCCGCGACCTTAAGGTCGCGGGTGAGCAAAGTAATTGTTTTAGTTCATAGCAATAGTATTTATTCAAAATAAAACAAATTGTCAATACACACAAAATACAATAAAATAAAAATAAAAATATAAAGTCAGTCAAATAAACCGCCCCGGATCGCACCAGGTGCAAATTTGCCCAACACACAGACAGCCGCATTGCCCCGCTGAACCGCGCGCGATGGACAAACTTTGCACCAAAAACGACCCAGACCGATGGTCAAGACCTCCCTCACGAAGACGGCGCCCCACTTCATTAAAAAAAAGTATTGCCTCGAAACCCCAATAACCAGTTGTCTCCACCGCAAGAGGCACGAACAAATAATTGGCGAGTGCTGAGTACTTCTCATGTCTGTGTTTAATATTCTGGAACAATTTTAAAACAAATTTGACAACAACACATTTACAAGGCCGTTTGAGCATTACTAATGCTGACCATAATACGTTATGGTCTACCGGAGAGGTCTACACGTGCAAATATACCTGTGCAGGTCGACCGGAGCGTGTAAGGGAACCGACCTGTGCAGTTTTTTCACCTGTGCAGGCGACCGGAGCAAAACCAAAAATATTTTTTTTGAATGACACCGTACGTTCATTCCACGTCTCCACATACGCTGGTTAACCTGTGCAGGCCACCTGCCTGTAAACTCTCCGGCAAACCGTAACGTGTATGGCCAACTTAACTGTATTTCATTTTCGTTATACATAGACCAAGTACCCTTTTAAACCTAAAACGGTGTTGCAAACTTGCACAGCTTTAATAACTTGTATTAGTTTTGACGCGGTCAATAATCGTTTAATTTACCTGTAAATCAAAACTTTAACTACGACTGTAGGGTCAGTGTTGTCTCGTAAATCAACATGGCTGCGATTTATTATACATAGTTTGCATAATTCTAATTAATCTTTAGATAGTACTAATCGGATGCGACGTGTAACTAGCGAATCTCCATAATGTTGCAATACTCGGCCATTGAGAGTCTGATTCAAATATTCCTAAGGCAAGTTCATTTGCACAAATACTTAGTTTGGATAACTAAAGCAAACTGTCCCTGGCTAAAATAAATATAACTAATGAAATGAAACAATTACTTTGCTCACCCGCGACCTTACGATAGTTAAGTTTATGTAAGAAATGCGTGTTCATGCAGTTCCTCCACCTCTACACTGTATGAACATACACAAATCACACCAACCCGATTATCACCACCACCATACCACACCGAACCGTTCCGTACCGTTTCGAACCCAACCAGAGCTCATCTTCAGAGTAGGTACCACAACCGTTAAGTACACCGCCTTACTTTACTACTATGTACTTCTATTTACGCCGTTTACGTACAAATAATTTATTTATAAGTACGTAAAGTAAGGACGTTCCACTCCCCCAAGGCTTGCCAAACAGATAAGTCCCATGCCACCCGCATGCAACACGTTCCCGCAACATTAACCAGGTCGTCGCTCTATCTTGTTGGCTACCTGCACTGCGTCTTCCGGTTCGTAGACGCCACTCGATTTTCCCCATTGGCCATCAGTTCTACGAGCGATGTGCCCTGCCCATTGCCACTTGAGTCTGGCGATTCTTCGAGCTATGTTGGTGACTTTAGTTCTTGCGCGCATTTCATCATTTAGAAAGAAAGAAAAAAGAATCCCGCAGTGAAACTCCGAGCATAGCCCTCTCCTTCGCCTTCTAAGACCAAGACCAAGAATACCAAGATCCCATACTAAATACTAACATGGGAAAAATACAAACTTGCACAAACATGTTTACTCTTCTATGCATTTCACGCCACACATCATTATACTCGTTTGTATTATCGCAGCGTGTTTCAGTTGTTTGTCAATCGTCGCTTGCGCGGGGTCAGATATAAGATCATTTGATCGGTGAGAGAACCCATTATGCGTTACAATGTATACCGACAATATACAAGTTCTAGCTCCATTACTACCGGAGAGCCGATTGGTTAGAGAACCTACCTATACCAAGATTGGTTCCTTTTTCGTAATCCTGATTGGAAATATAAATAAACTAGCTTTTGCTCGCGACTTCGTCCGCGCTGAATTCAAATTTAGTTAGTGGTAAAGCTTTTGCCAATCCCACCAATGTTTTCATCCTCAAAGAGCTTCACATTAAAGACCGGCTTTCGTCGACTGTGCAATTACGAATACTGAAGTTCTTTGGTCAAATCTCCAGGAATGTAAACTCAATGACGAGATTGGTGGTTCGGGGTCAAGTGGAAGGCAAGAGGGCACGCGGCCGTTCACCAACTCGCTGGACTGACCCGATTAAAAACAAACTGAGTCCACCATGGTCCAGTGTACTCGCAACGCCTCTAACCGGCAGAAATGGAAGCACATTGCTACTCTTAGCTTGTCCTCGAAAAAGTCTGCGACCCACCGAACATGGAGATGTTCGGTATTCGGATGTACGGTATCTCGTCTGCGCAACCACGATCACTCTGACAAGAGTATCCGACTAAGAAGAAGAAGAAGATAGCTTCCTCATTTCTCTCATTGAATAAAGCAAAAATCTTAAAATTCATCGTCATCATCATCGATATAATTTAATTTATAAATCCCGTGTTTTATTTATCCCGAGATTATTCCCAAAAATCCTGAAATCTCCCTCACCTTTTCACGCCCATGTCCGCTGTTCACTCAAACATAGACATTTTTGAACACTAAATTTAATTATCTTTGTAAGTATCGGCTTAACAAGCCTTCACAATTAATAAGGACTAAGCACTCTCCATAATAAAAACAGCGACTCGCTCGACCAATTAAATTACCTTTTTAATATTAACAAAAGCTCGCAACAGAATACCTTTCTCGTCGGGATATTTTTTTTACTTTTGATTATGTGACCTTCTCGCGGCCCTGGCGCGCCTTTCCTTTCCCAAGTGTGATTTTATAACGAACCACAGAGCTTTAAGTTAAGGAACTTCTCGAAAATGGCTGCGGTTTAGGCGCTTATTTCAAAGAAAGACTATATTCGGTGCTAGTTTTATCACAACTAATTATAAGAGGATGGATGTCACGCGAGCTTACGTAAAATGTGACATCCATAATAATAATAATAATATAATTGGAATGGAGAAGCCCCCTATCCACTGCTGGGAAAAAGCCTCCCCTCAATTTTCTCCAACAATCATATAAATTACAAATCCATAGGTCACCGGTTCATATCCAGTTCAAATGACCATATAAAGGAGTCTCTGAAGCTGGAGGAGCGTGGGAATATCACGAAAATACTTTTTATGCGGAAACAGTTTATTTAAATACTAGCTTTTGCCCGCGACTCCGTCCGCGTGGAATTAGTAATTTGGGCAGCTAATTTTTTTTATCCAATTTGCTTTTTCATCAATTATGGCTCTCCTTAGTTCCTCGATAATAAAAAAATTACCCCCCCCCCCGCAACCCCCCCGCACCCTCCAACCCGCTCCCTCCCGTACTCCCCCCGAACAGCAACCCCGAACCCCCCCCCGCACCCCTCCGCACCCCCTGCACGCCCTCCCACACAGCACCCCCCGCACACCCGCGTTTGTCCCATCCCAAGTCAAGCGTGCCCTATAGAAGTTTTACTTCAAGTTTTACTTCAAGTTTTTTTTTGCCAAATATCTTGAAAACGGTGCATCCTACGGCAAAATCAATGAAATTTTCATCCCCCCTTTAATACCCCCACGCCCTCTCCCACGCGCCCTCCCCCGCACCCCACCCCCCCCTGGTGTTAACACGCTAAAAGAATTTCTCAAATCGGAGTAGTAGTTCCTGAGATTAGCGCCTATATACGAGGGTTGCTACGAAAGTTTTTAGCTGTATCAAAACCATTATTTTTTTTTGTAAATTACTATAATATTTTTCAAAATATACCCCTCCAAGGTCTACACATCGCCTCATTCTAAAAAACCAATCCTCAAAACACTTAAAAAACGCGTTCTGCGGTAGGTCGAAGAAAAGCCGCTCAAATTCTTGTACTGCCTCGTCCGAATTCATGAAAGTCCGGCCACGCATCATTTTCTTTACAGTGGGGAATAAGAAAAAGTCACACGGGGCCAGGTCAGGGCTGTAGGGTGGATGCGACACCATCTGAACACCTGTGCTGTTCAAAAAGTCCATTGTTTTTGCTGCAGTGTGTGCAGGTGCATTATCTTGGTGGAAAAAAAATCCCCGAATGCCGCTCTTTGGGCGTTCCTCACCCAGTTTTTCGAACGCTTGGGGTAGACAAACTTCGGTGTACCACTGGCTAGTAACTGTTCTTTGATCTTCAAGTAGAATTACAGCCACTGATCCACTGCGACGAAAGAAAACGGCGATCATTTTTTTGTTGACACTTCGGCCTCGAGCAATTTTTAAAGGCGGTCCGTCTTCTTCAAACACCCACTGCATAGATTGCTGCTTTGTCAGGGGGTCATAGCAGTATATCCAAGACTCATCGGTAGTAAGGATGTTAGAAACCTTCTGGGAATGGCCTCCGTCAAATTTGCTGAGCATAAACTGACAGCAATCTACACGCTGGGTTTTTTGCTCTTCGGTCAGCAAATGTGGTATCCAACGCAACGCGACCTTCCTGACGCGAAGATGATCATGTAAAATGCTTAAAACTGCGGGTGATCTAATGCCTAGTTCATGTTCGATTTCCCGAAGCGTAATATTCCTTCGTTCCTTAATCAACCACTCGGCTCTGATCACGTTTTCTGGCGTTACTGCACTTGACGGCCGTCCTGGTCTCGGCTCATCTTTGATGCACTCTCGTCCCCGTTTAAACCCGCGGTACCAATACGAAACTGTGGCTAACGATGGAGCGGACGTCCCAAATGCAACGTATAAATTTTTGTGAAATTCCTTGAATGTTAAGTTTCTTTTATAGTCATAGAATATCATAGCACGAAATGCTTCTCGCGAGAGCTCCATTGCATAAAACAAAACTGGACTGACATTGTCAACAAAAAAAAATCAAATAGAAAATGTTACTGGCCAGTATGCAATGTCACTATACAAAGAGGTTAATAGATAAATTATCTTTAATTTATCATGCAATTTAGGAATAAAATATTTATAGTTTTCATACAGCTAAAAACTTTCGTGGCAGCCTAGGTAGAAGTTTTACTTCAAAACCCCCGATTCTGA